>JASSUY010028924.1:0-89169 GCA_032466535.1 Forpus xanthops
TTGATTCTCCTCCCCATCCCCTCGGACTGAGGAAGAAAGAGAGGGGAGTGAGTGAGAGAGCAGCTGCATGGGTTTGAAAGCCTCAAACCAAGACAATAACTTAAGAATAACCATGCTGTATTTATATAGTGTCAACTTTTGCTAATCAGCAGCGCTGCGTCCACTGATAATCTTGTCGTATGTGTCTGAAGTGATTAGAAGCACAATGCTGGCCACATGCTCCAGGGCAAGATTGATGAGGAATGTTCTGCAGAGGAGAGTGAGGTTGAGAGATGGAGAGGCTGAAAAGCCTTGTGCAACAGAGCAGGCTCCATAGGTTATGCTTTGGGGCAATGTAGGTGTGTTTGTCTTACATCTCTAGTTGTAGTAAACAGATAGAAGTAAGATTTCTGTTTGAGGAAGAAATGGCCTTCTGGAAAGGCAGTGCAACTTCATCAGCAATGTTTCTTCATTGCTAAGGTTTATTTGCAGGGTTGATAATGTTATACAGTATTGTAAAACCAAAATAACTTCTTTCCCGGCCTGTAGTTATTTTCAGATTTTATCCTTCTTAGGAAGCACTTGAACTTTTGAGTTCTGACTCACAGGGTTAGAGGGAAGACATGATGCTGGGTTATGGAAGGTGTGGCTTGGACAGATTCTGTCTCAAGTCTGTCTTGCTTAATGATCCATAGGGAGTCCTCATGTGTATACAGCATAGCAAAGATTATATTGTAGATTTGTTGCATACTTACAAACTTGGCTATGACTTGAAAAGTTATAGCTGTATTGTTTTATCTCATGGCAAAGTTCTTTTTGATGCACAAGTTCCAGGAAGCTTTGAATTGGAAACAGTTGAGGCTGTGGCACTTTCTTTCCTGATACTCCTCCTCTGGCCTGTCTCTCTTTACCTTTTCTGGTTATCTGATTTGTGTAGTTAAGTTAAACAGGAGTCTTGGGTACAGGATCACAGAAGAAGAGTGCAAATTCCAGCTGGGGCAATCCTGAGAAATTCTGGGTAAAGTCAAACAACTGCAGAGTTGCACTTTCATCTGTTTTACATGCAGACTAACTCATATCCTTCCGTATTGACTTTGCCATTACACAGCCAACTGAAGTGGCAGTTCAGCATTTCAGTGAAGGGGGGGAGAGCTGCCCTCAGCGTGTACCAGTAAAGGCAAATAAGGCCATCCTTTGTCAAGTGTTAGTCTTTCAAATTGTTTTGTCTGAATTTTTGAAATTGATTTATAGAGAGTTTCTCCTCATTTACCAGATAGGGAAGTTTGATTCCTTTTGACTGTCAAGATTTAAGCTGTGTGATTGTGTTGCTCCATCTGTTCAATCATGACAATATACAGATAGATTTTGTGATCTGAAACTAAAATTAACATCATAAGTATTGGTTGAAAAATCTGAGAACTTGTGTATTAAGAAGTATAGCTCTAGTCAAAATGGAAATGTTTCCTGGAAGTATCTATTAGAACAATTTAGATTTTCAGTATGGGATTCATAGTATTTCTGTTCTGTATGTCAGTCTGTTTCATTTACCTGGTCAGTTCCTTTCCTATCAGGTTAATAAATTCAGTAGTTAAGTTTATGGTGTTTTGTTTGGTTTTTTTTAATTAAACACTTGACTTGTAAATTTCTGGCTGTCATAAAGCAACTAATCACTGTATTTCTTGCATCTTGTAGTTGTTAAGCATTGCTGAATAAGCTGCAGTTATTCACCTCCTAACAGATAGATCCCTTAGGTAATTCAGATGTGATCAAGTATTACTTGAAATTCTGAATTGCTAGATCCCGTTGTCAGCTGTTGAAATTAGGAATCTGAAATGTATCACCAGCAAGATAAGAGGCATAATTGCTAATTAGTGGTAGGACAGAGTGGATGTTTTGCACTAATTCAAACTGATAATTAAGCAGGATAAAAGGATTGGGAATAGCTTTAGCTAATCCACAGTCTTAGAGGAAATAAACCAAAAAAGCTGTAGATTAGTGTATACAGTCCAAGTCAACTTTCTCTTAATTTTGTAAAGATTCCAAATTTGACATTATGATGAAAAAAAATCAATTCTGAAGGTATTCCTAGACAAAATGACCCTGCATGTCATATCTTTCAAATATGATCAACTTACATGATGGTCATCTGCTAGCATTCTAAACTGTGGCAGTAATTTTAAATGTAATACTCCTTCTACAGGATGAATACTCCATATTTCCTCAGACGTACTCCATAGACATCAATGGCTACATTCTTGTTTATTCAGTCACGTCAATAAAAAGGTAATAAAGTCTGCTGTGTTCTGCTGCTTCAGATATTAACCAGATACCTCCTGGGTTCCCCTCTTGCCTTTGCTGTTTTTTCTTTGCATGTGTTTAATGCATTTGATCTTTCTTTCCCTTAGAAATACAATGGAAAATAAAATTAATGGGTTTTCAGAAATTTACCTTCAAATCAGAATGTCACAGACACTTTGCAGGCTAATATGCAAGATACAGTGTGAAAAATGAGATGGTGCTGAGCTATTGCTTTGCAGTTCAAGTAAAAGTGCAAGGAATTATTTCAGGAATAAGTAGGATTTGTAGCTATAGCATCAGATACAAAGGCAGACTTAAATCTTAACCTAAAGGGCACTCTGCATTTATGTGAAGTACCCAATTAGTTGCTAAATCAGTCCCCCAGCCTGGTGGCTCATTACAATACTGAGATTTCTTTGACTTCTTGTCTCGGATTGTTCTGGTTAATCATCAGAAATTTTCATATGCATAGCAGCAAGTGAGTTTTGTCCTGTAGGCTCGCTCACAACATGCTGCAGCGGATAATATTATTTGAAAATTTTCCCAGAGTATATTTTGTCCTTGCTGTTAGCTGTCATTCTGACATGAGGACAAAGTCCCTTGTAGCTGGAGTCATCTTCCTGCAAGATGCGTCTCAGTCTTCATAAGGGATTGGCATCTTCTGTTACGCTGTCCCTTCCTCTGGTCCTCTTGCTTTGTTTAAATACTGGTAATTCTTGAATAGATCTCAATTTTCTAATCTTGTACAGCCTCTTTTTTATAGCCAAAGAGAAATCCTGTTTTCTTTTTTCCTCGAGTAAAATGATTGAGACCTTTAAATCTCATCAAGTAGAAGAGAAGTCGATGCTTCCCTTCTACATGCAAGGAAGCTGATCAGCTTTTTACGAGTACTGATAGGAGTTAGTACTCTCAGCCTTTAGGACTGGAGGATTGTCTAATTATGTGAATAGAAAACTGTTCATTATAAGTGGTACTGTGAGGACAGAAGTCTTCTGTACTGAGACAAGTGTTCAGGTAACAAGAAGGATCTTATACAATGCTGTGGTAGCTTAGGTGACTTGCCCAGGCAATAAAATTACAGTCACCCTTTGTCTTGTCTTCTTTAAAAGTGTGTATATTGATCTGCCTGTTGATGCAAGAGCTTTGAGAGCTTTGACAGCAAACTTAATAGAACTGCCCTTTTAAAATTTTCATCTTTCCTGCTGACCTTCACTGGGAAGTTTAAATGGGACTTGAGTAAAAGCTAATGCCCTACATTTTTCTTCTTCCCAAGCTCTCAGGAGCAAGGTTACTGGAAGGCTTTTGCTCTAGTTCAGCTTAATTAAATTGCTTTTTTTTTTTCTTACTAGATTCCGTGAGTTTGTGTAACACATTTTTTTGACAGCTGTTTTGTTGTATTTCATACATTGAGCTGTTTGCTGTAACCTTATTTGCTTGACAGAACTAGAAAGGACCTCTTACGGTCTCCAAATCTGTTGCTTTTTCACGACTTGATGTGATGATGCTTTTTTTGGATTGGTAAATACCTGTGTTAAAGTGTGTCCCTGCTTCTTCTAACCTTAGTAATTTGGAAAGCTTTCTAGAACATTGAATTGATCTGGTCAAGCCAAATACATTCTAGGCAGTTCTCAGCAACTTGTTTCTATGTCAGAATTGTGTTTAAGTTTAAATAGTGCTTCTCTTCTGGTTTCCACTGTGATCTGTTAACAAAGATCAGTTGTTTATTCGTTAGCTGTTTTACTGAAAATGGAACTCATGACCTGTCCTCGTTAAGCAGATAGATACATGGAATTGGGAAGTGAAGACATCAAGTTGAACAAGAACACTTTGCAGTATTGTGGGCTGAAGCCTCACATGAAGACTTGCTAGGGTCCTGTGCCATGGCATGGTGTTTTTCTGGCTATGCTGGAAACAATGCAGCTAATAGTGGAATGGAAGTGACAATTGTTCTCTGTTAGTGATGCAGTTGTGCTTTGGCTAGTACGTAAGATCTTTCCTGTTGCTTCAGACTGAGGAACAGTTTTATGGTTTGTAGTAGGATTTTTTTTCTTTAGCATTTTTTATTATTCTTGAGGATAACAGGATCACTTAGTAGGGTCACTTAGTTCTGTGTGTAGCAATAGCTCTCAACTTCATCACAACCAAGCTCTGTTTAACTCCTATTTTTGAAATAACTAAGGATGAAAGTCCATGACAAGTTCTCAAGACCAGAGTTTCTCTAATACCTTTTCAGCATTGGTTCTTTGTAACCTTGAAGTCCTGTCATTGATTCCACATTTTTATGTAATCTGTAGTATCACACTAGAATTACTAATATTAAGTTGTGCCAGACTAAGTCACGCTTTTGCTTGCAAAGAACTCGTATTCTTGCTAAGATATACTAAAATCGTTAGCTAAACAAGGAGAAGTGCTGTGTTCTATTCAGTCTCAAAAATTATTGCTGAAGTTCAGGCAAATTGACCTGTTTGACAGAAGATCCTTGAATGTGGTAGCCTTCATTGTTCCAGAAACAAGAAGTTTTAATGATTCAAATAGCTTGAATAGTGGGTTTAGGCACCAGTGTGTTTGAGTGCTGCTTTATTTTTAGGAGTTTCGGTTCTAACTGAAATGCAGTGCAAGTCAAGACACTGTATGTAGCTAGCAACATTGGAAGCTGAAAAAGTTTTGGCCATATTTTGGTTGTCTAGCGGTGTGTCTCATCTTTGAGCCTGTGCCTCTCTCTTGAAACAATTCTGAATTGTGCACTTCATGTACCAGTGTTTCTTCCATAATGTAACTAGAGGGACACATCTGTTCTTCAGCCCCATTTATAGCTTGTTCTTGAAAGTACTACATGTCAAATACAGCGGATTTTGTAAGTGAGGTTTTTGGCTTCTTGGTATTTCACAGTACTGCTTCTTATCTCCTGTCATCCAAACTTCACGTGCATGGTAGGTGAACAGACACATATTTGAATAACCACTGTTGCGATACCATCTTGCAGATCAGTTGACTCACTTTCCATAGAAAAGTAGAATTTAGGCTTCCTTTGGCTTTCACCAAAATAGAACTAAAGAATTCTATGTGAGCTGAATGTTCTTAAAAAATATGATGTATTCTTTCAGGATGGATCATGGTAAAATACTTGTTCTTTGAAACTGCTTTGATTTAACATGCTCATCCAGACTTGTTGGACTCTAGCAGTTCAGTTTCTTATTGCAAATGAAAACCAGATCAGAGGTGGGGAGGGGTTTCTAGTGGCTGTGTTAGATGCATTGATTCTGGGTAATGTTACTTATTTCTGCAAATACCATAAGTGGGAAGCTAGAATGGTAGGCATAGGCTAGTCTTTACTGCTTCTGGGACCATTTTGTCTGTTGTACCCAAACCAGTAAAGCTTTCAGCATCTTTGTAGTTCTGTCTCTATGCATAGAGTAAGTTCTAAACACAGCAGCCTACATATGCATTTAATTGCTTGTGTATTGGGTATTAAGGATAAACATTGGAGTGCATGTGTGACTTCATCCCTTTATTTTGCAGTTTTGAAGTGATAAAAGTTATCCATGGCAAGTTATTGGATATGGTGGGAAAAGTCCAGTAAGTAGTGACACTTTCATCTCATTTCATTGCAGGCATGTTACTAGTGCTTTTCTCAGTATACTGTAACTGTTCTGAAGTTCTGAACTTTCTTTCACAGAATACCTATTATGCTGGTTGGAAATAAAAAAGACCTGCATATGGAACGGTATGTGAACTTCAGTATGTATGAAATGCAAGGCAGCAGCCAGCATTCCTGTGGCTGTAATGCACTAGTTTGTTCTCGGCTTTCCGTAACTAAAATCAAATTGTAGGTTAAAATAAGCTACTGTCAAAGGAATTGTGTCCAGAATGTGAACTAGGAGTCATGAACTTGTGTTGTAATGTTGACTTTTGCTGTAAGGTTCCAGGGATGATCATTTAACACTTTGGGCTTTTTTTCAGAAGAAGTAACAGAGGTATATTTTTCACAACTGTGAAATGCCAGATGGTATTAGAGATTATGAAAACAAAGCTGTACTTTGAAAGAACTGCTCTTCTGGGTTGCATAGCAGTTTTACCTGGCCCACTAGTGTATTTGACAGCAGCCAAACGCAAATGCTCTGGATCAGGCTTCACAAAACATTCCTATTACATGCATTTGTGCTTTAGTACTCTGAGGTCTTTCCTGACATATCAAATTCCAATTCTTTTGCAAGTTACAAAGAAACATACTTTTCCTTTCTTTTGGTCAGGGTGATCAGCTATGAAGAAGGGAAAGCTTTAGCAGAATCCTGGAATGCAGCTTTCTTGGAATCTTCTGCTAAAGAAAATCAGGTAACTGATTCAAGATTCACTTTATTCTAATAGCAGTGTAATGGGATGACTCATAGTTTCACTTAATAAAGGAAGTTAATATTTGCATGTACTTTACAGCTGTGTTGTGTAGATGGTTGGAAACAATTCATTCTGCGTTCAGGTTTATGTATTGAGTTTTTCCATGCAACTGTAAATGGGAGGAGGAAGTGAAGAACTGAAAGGCTTCACTGAACACTTCGTGACAAACTAAAACTTGAATCCACATGACGGGTAGAACGGGATCTGTGATCTGCTGCAGTTACCTTAACTAGGAGGTCATTGCAGTTGCAAAGTAGTATGTTTGTTTAAGGGCACAAACTTTGCATTTCAAGGTGCTAGACAAGGCTTGGTCTCTAATGTGAGGAATAATCATTTTGTGGGTCTGGGGGGCAAACAGAAAAATGTTAGAATACTGCAGAAGTTTTCAGACACTGCTGTGATACAGCTGTAGCAAAGTTGTACAGTCTGATGCAATATAACCCGCACACAAAGAAAAACTTGGAAATTTTTATGTATTTTTTAATCCCCAGATACGGACCGCTTTGAGTTAGTTTATCAGTGCTTCTGGTTTTGACTATGGCATGCGTTAACATTGTCAAAATTGGGCAGGGTGAAAGCATGAAATTTCTTACTATTTTCTCTATACTGTTGGAGAGGTTGAAATACATACCCAAGGAAACTACATTGACAGTGTGGAGAATGAACCAGCTAAAAGCATCTGATTTTTTCCCCCTCCCTCCCCCTCTTTTCAGAATACAATATTTCTGGATTAGGCAAAGCTATTACCTATGCTCTTTCTCTTTTTTTGGCACATGCTTGCAGGTTGTAACAGCATGACAGTTCATATCTAGCTGAGGTAACAAGGCATGCTGTCATTCTCCTGGTACCGAGTGTTCACTTTATGTAAATCAGTGTTACTGGGAAAAGAAATCCGTTAGCACTTTTTGCTTGAAGGTTCATCCAAATCATCACCTGTACTGTTTTGGTACAGGAAATCTAATTTGCCTATCAAGATTAAGCCTAAACTCTTTCCAAAGCCACTTTAGATTGCTTGTTTTACAAAAAGCTAATTTGATGCTCAAAGGGATGAGCTGGACTGGATTGGGAATTTAGAGCTTATGAACTTCAGCAGAGAGCTCAGACCTCCGTGACTGGGGGAAGTCTTTTAATCCTTTCTCTCTGAAACCTATCCATCTGTATTTGGTAGATGTTGAGCAATAGTATGACAATTTCTAGTATGCTGGTCTGAAATTGGTTTGGTATGTGATGTTCTTTGCAACAGAGAGAAGAGTAGGTCTCCTTGCTACAGGAATTAGACCAAACTCTATCAGCTATGTTGTCTCTGTCCTTTGTAACAGCTCTGTTTGCAAGGCAATGTTGAAACCAGAGAAGATACTTCCTATAACAGGTTCTGATCGCAAAGGCTCCTTTTCTCTCCTTTTGCCCTCTTCTACCTTCCTGCTTTGGGGGGGGGGGGGGGGAAGTCCTTTTTGGAGCATCTGTGAGAGTCTAGAAGCATAGCCTTACTATGTTGGGTAATTAAAATAGTTCTATAGACCTATTCTGCCAGGAATTATCAAAAAA
Source organism: Forpus xanthops (assembly GCA_032466535.1). NCBI lineage: Eukaryota > Metazoa > Chordata > Aves > Psittaciformes > Psittacidae > Forpus > Forpus xanthops. Next base: position 8,215 of record JASSUY010028924.1, read on the forward strand.
TACCATGTTCCAGAAACTGTATGACTTTGAATAGATGGAAAGCAAGAGACACAAAGATCAAAGCTGCAGTGATGATAAATGGTGGTGGCTGGCAAGAGTTCTCAAGGTCAAATATATTTGAGGCTATGCATCAGTTCTTCCAGACAAGGGTGACCTGGTGGGACTTTTGAAAGAGCCTGTGTATCAGCAGTACGTCAGTCAGCTAGGGAAATCCAGGGCTTTCAGAAGGCAATTCTGAGACTTAATGCAAAAGACCTCTTTTAGATTACTGTGGGGCTGTTATTGTCATACCTTCTCAAGCTGCTTAATTATTACCAGGTATTATAAACATATTAGATAAGTTAAATTGCTTTGGCTAACTTCAGGAGCTTTGAGACTTTCTTGTGAAATTACCTGCTTTGTTTCACCTAAGCTATAGTATAGTGCTTAATTTTAATCCTGATAAAGTGGTAACTGTTTGAAATACAACCAGAATCCAAATTGGTCTTAAACCTAGTTGAAGGTGGGAACCAGCTTTTACTGGAAGAATTCAGGGAGTAACAAGCAGCCTAATTGTGTTCATATAATTACATAAAATTCATTAGATAAACTTGTTTTAGAAGGAGCAAGGAAGTAGCAAGATGGAGCACTCTTAAAAATCAATTGCTTGGGCATTGCTTCTTTTTCAAGAGCAAATTAATCTTCAAGCTCAGAAGATGCAGTGCTCAGTAGATGCTTCAGAGGAGTTTGGAATCTTAGACCCTCTGCAGGGGTCTAGCTTGTTTACCTGAGAAGCTGTTTGGATTGGCAAAGGATGGGGCAAAAAAAAAATCTCTCTTCCTTTACCTAACTATTGTTAAGTTCCTTTGCCCAGTTCTGTGCCAAGATAAACTAGTAGTATGAGCACTTGAGAGTTTCCTCTTTGAAATAGTAATAAAACAGCTGCATAGTTGAGAAATACAGCATACCAAAGGATGACTCTAGCGGCTGTAAGCTGGGTTTGAGTGTTTGCGCCTTCCTGCTCTGGCTCCTGGCAGAGTGTTCACAACTCTTTCCCTGACAAAGAGAATTGCACCTCCTGAGCTGTGTGTCCTGCTTGCACCAAGGGGCACATCTGCAGAAGCAATTGAGTCTTTGGTGTCTCTTGCATGGTGCTAAGCTCTCTAGGCAGCATGTGTAGCCCAGACTGACATCTATTTTGTTTCCTCAGGGGAGAAAGGTAAAAAGAAAGACAGATGGCTTTCTGCAGGCTAGGTGTGACCCACATTCTGTAATTGGACCATATGGAGACAGATGCATATGAAGTCTGGCTGCGTTCTTTATTCCTTGTCACAAAACACAGCTTCCTATGTTGTTTAAAGGCTCATTCTAAAATTCATCAGCATATTTGGGCTGAATTACAGATTCCTAAGTGTTAACTGTAGGACAGTGATTCAACATTCTCAGTGAATACATATTTTCTGTGAAATGAATTAACAAGCCCTGTGAACTCCTACGTTTTAGTGTTTTAAACAGCGTGTCTTTGACAGAGAATGTACAGCTTCTTGGCTGACAGAAGAAATTGTGGAGGTTTTTTTTAATGGCCCTTTTGAAGCAAGGTTATAAAAAATTTGTGCATTAAAATAAAACCATTGAAAATGTCAAGTCTAAGTAAGGAAACATTGGTGCAGTTATTTGTAAATCAGTATATCGCCAAGTTTTGATTAAAGGAAACTCTTCCTCGGCGGAACCAGTTTGATAGCAACTGCAGTCCTGATTATGGTTCTTCAAGAGTTTGATTTGCCCAGGAAATGCGTTATATCACTGCTAGACTAATGAGCCACTTCTGTCAGATTCTGTTGGAATTGCAGGGAAACTCTGTTTTATAGAGGAATACTCTTATTTCCAGCAGATGAAATATGTTAAATAGTTCCAGAGATAGTACTGTGTGCAAATGATATAAATATGGGAAACGTCAGGATTCAGCCTAATCTTTTTAAGATCGTTGTGGGCTACTTCAGGCACTGGGATTCATTTGGAAGTGATCCAAGTAAGAGTTATAGCTTGTGGAGGCGGAATAACATCTACCAGGTCAGAACACATAGCCGTAAATCACAGGGTGCTCTTCATCCTGCTGATTAAAACCAACAAAACCCCCTTTTTTATCTTCTTTCATAACGTGGCTGCTTCTATATAATAAACATGGTTTCCTTAAGGAGCATAATGCTTGGAATTCATGAAACAGATGGGTAAAGATTACATAAATGTGAAATGTCATGTCTGAGATGATCAGGAGACCATCTCCCAAGTTGAAGGTTCACATGATGAAGTACTGATCATACCATGAATATTCAGCTAAAAAATATCATAGAAAAGCACTTTAGAATTGTCTGCGCCTGTGATATAGGATTCTTCTTAAATTAATTGTCAATGATGTTGGATGCTGCATGTTGTACTTTTTGCATATTCTGATGGAGGGTAGTGTGCAATTTTGAAACCCTTAAAACTTGAGTGAATCCTGAGAATACCAGATTAACACTGTAAGGTCTTTACTACATGATGTCCTAGACACCTTTCTCTCCCCATCTTTCAGTACCCTTGAAAACAAACAAAACCCCACCAAAACCCTAACTACACCTAGGTGAATTCTTCCCTAAAATCTCCTGAATCACTCAAGTGTTCTAACATCCTTTCTTAGTGTCTCTGCTTCAGTTTAACTTGTGCTTTTATGGGAAATTGTATCTTTCCTTTCCAAGGTCATAGAATCATAGAATAGTTGGGGTTGGAAAGGAACTTAGGATCATCTAGTTCCAACCCCCCTGCCATGGGCAGGGAAAACTCACACTAAACCATGCCACCCAAGGCTATGTCCAACCTGGCCTTGAACACCATCAGCAATGGAGCATTCACAACTTCCCTGGGCAACCCATTCCAGTGCCTCACCACCTGCACAGTGAAGGATTTCTTCCTCATATCCAATCTAAACTTCCCCGTTACCCTTTGTCTTCTCACTACAGTCCCTCATGAAGAGTTCCTCCCCAAGTTGTTATTTTAAATGCTGAAAGGAGCTGGGTGCTCAAACCCCACTGAATACCACCGAATCTGAAGCCCCACACATCACCTTTATGATTTCCTCATGGTGGCACTGCCAATCCCTTTGTGTGTCCCAATCACTCTGTTTGTTTCAAAACCAAACAGTATTTGCAGAGTGTGCCTGCTCAAAGCAGCTCTGTGAGCTGTTCACACCATGCGCACCACCGGTGCCAGCACTATATGTTTATCTCCATTAAAAAACATTTGTGCATCCCACCTGCATTCAACCTGTGGCCCAGCTCCTCCCTTATGTCACAGGACAGGGATGATGCATTCACTGCTGTGTTCCCACTGCTGCTGCCAGACAGCAATAGCCACAACAGGTAAAAAGAAGCAGTTACTTAATACATGCCCTGGAGTGAACGGTCCTTGGAATTCCCAGCCGTGGCCACCCCATGCGAGGCTCCCGGAACACCTTGCTAACCTCCCAGCACGAGCACTTCTGCAAGGCAGGAAATACTGCTTAGTTCAGGCAGCAGAGCAGTGAGGCAGAAAAACAAAGCCTTACCCTAAGCCAGTATTTCAAATCCGTGGCGGAGACTGTGACAGATGCCAGGAGATTCCCAATCCCTTGTTTCAGACATGAGGCAAATCCTGTTGCCAATCAGGAGCTCACAAGGATCAACTGACTGCAGCATCCAATCCATCTTTACGAGCCTTGTGGCACTGTGGTTTGCCAAGGATCCCAGAGTGAGCAATAGCTTTCACTTAAACCATTTTTCATCTGCAGATATTAAAGACACAACCCACCTGGCACGTCTGTCATTTGGCCACCTTCTTCATTGCCTTTGGGATACAGGAGCTGGACCACTGCGTCTTCCATGTCAGTACCTCACCTAATGCATTGTTTAAAGAGCTTCTGTAATGTCAATATGAAGGGTGAAACTTGTCAGCTTACATCTTCTCCAGACTGAGAGCACACATGCTTACCCTGCACTGCCTTCAGAAGAACTGGCCATGCCCAGGAACAAAGCCGTGGTGCCAGCACAACCACATCTGACCCCGAGATGTCACCCCTGACGTACAGGTTCAGAGATGCTCTCTCTCAAACACAGATGTCACTCATTCAAAAGCCAGCCCCTGCCTTTGCTAACCTATGAAATACCCGTGCACGTGGTTAGAAGCAGACCAGGTCCTTCACAGTGCACTTTAAAACTGGGGTAAGGAGGAAGCACTTTAGGAAGAGATGAAGAAGGCTGAGAGAGGGAGAAACCATCCCCGCAGTGTGCCAAAGGTTATATGTTGTATGGTGTCACCATGAGATAGCTCTTCCTAGAACAGCCTTACTTGGGGATTAGCACTGAAACAATGTCATCTACTCCCGATCCTTCCAAACCTTGCTCAGCTGCTCTTTGGCTCCTGGTCCCTACGCAATAAGGGCCTCCAGAGCCACACAGACAGAGTGGAGTGGTAACGCTGGTGCATCATTACAGACCACGTTACCAGGTACAAATCACACCCATCATCGCTGTAAGCAGCCTCTCAGCAATTCGAGCCCTCTTCCTCTCAGTCCTTCACCACAGCATATAACACCACCAGACACCCTGCCACCCTTCCAAATGCTGCAGAGGGAGGGTCTGTTCCTTTCCAGATGCCAGCTTCCCACCTGAATGATCAATAACCATGAAGCATGGGGTTAGCTCCCCTCCTCTTGGAAGCATCACCCCCCTTGGCCAGCAGATTGGAAGGACCTAACAAGATTGATTTTGTATAATCTGTATGACAATATGGAGCATTTCCTTTTATTTTGCTGTTGGATGAGGTTGCTTCTGGGATGCTTCTGGAGCTTTTGGCTCTGGGTAAATAGCAAGAGAACTCCCAATAGCAGGAGTCAAAGCATCTTCCACCTGACCATGCTCTCGTGCACTTGTGAATGGAAAATTACATGTCTTCATAAATCACAGGAGCACAAAGACCATATGTGCTGTGCAGAGCTCTCACATATCTACATTGGAGTGGGTTAATGCTAGCCAAGAAACGTGAAAGCAGAATTATCTGTATTCCATGTTTTACTTTGCTCTAGCACTGAACGTAAGCAGAGAGGGGAAAAGCCACAAATAAAAGAGAATGTCAAGAATAATGAAAAAAAATGTATGTTCCAAGCTCAGAGAAATTATTTTGACACCAGCTTTCACTTTTATTATCAGTCCTTTGGGCAAAGTCATTCAGAAGAGCAAAGAGAATATCATCCCATACAGAACCTGCCTCTCTTCACAGACTGGATGTGACAGCTAAAACAAGACCCCAGGATCCAAGTGCGGTAGGAAATGAAGAGCTTGCATTAAAATACTGCTGGTTTGTAAGTGGGGAGATGGGTGAACCCTGTGTTATTAAGAGGTGATTGCCCCTCCCTCATTTCTGCCTAGTGCTAATGCAGGCAAATTGAACCACCGCATCCTTAGTGTGACAAGCACCCGCCAGGGTCTGCTCCAGGACTCACCAGAGCTGTCCCAAGTGAGACCTGCTTTGCCCTTGAGTATGTCTGTTCCCCAGGATACTGGAGGGCCGCCCACAGCCCGTGCAGAGGGTGCTCTTGTGTCCAGAGCCATGTGCACTACTCATCCTCACATGGTGTATCTGCAGAGTTAGAGCTGGCAAAGGTTAGGTGCACTTCCCTTTGCAGCAGCTCTATGCAAACAACATAGAATCTGGATAGTTTGTGTTGGAAGGTGCCTTCCAAAGTCATCTAGTCCAATCCCCTGCAATGAACAGGGTCATCTTCAACCAGACCAGGTTGCCCAGAGCCACATCCAGCCTGGCCTTGGATGCCTCCAGGGATGGTGCACCCACCACCTCTCTGGGCAGCCTGTGCCAGTGTTTTACCAACCTTGTTGTAAAGACTTTTTCCTCACATCCAGCCTAAATATCCCCTGTTTTAGTTTCAGACCATCACCCCTCATCCTATCACAGCAAGCCCTACCAGAAAGACCCTCCCCATCTTCCTTATAGGCCTCTTCTATGAGCTGAAAAGCTGCAACAGGGTCTCCCCAGAACCTTCTCTTCTCCAGGCTAAACAAACCCAGCTCTCTCAGGCTTTCCTCATAGGAGAGGTACTCTGTCCCTCTGGTCATTTTTGTGGCCTCCTCTGGACCCTCTCCAGCAGGTCCATGTCCCTTCTGTACTGAGGATTCCACAGCTGTACTCTGTATGGGGTCTCACCACAGCAGAGCAGAAGGGAGAGAATCACCTCCGTTGACCTTTTGGCCATGCTCCTTTGGATGCAACCCAAGATACAGCTGGCCTTCTGGTGCATATCTACCTGTCCTTGCTCTTTCCCATTGTTCTTCCCATGCTGCTGGTGTGCTGCCCTCACAGCCCTCTGCTTGTCAAGAAAGCTCTTCATGTCCTCCTGCCCCAGCCTGGTACCTAGAGCTCCCTTTTCTCAATCAGCCCCTCTTTAGCAAGGTCCTACTTTGAGCTTGCCATGGACAACAGATAACCCCACATTTTCTTCTGCTCCTCTGTGTTCCCTTGTGTCACTCTTTCTGTCTTCCAGGATTGTTTTGTTGTCAGCCTTCTCAGGGATATCACTTTCATGGAAGTTATTTTACTTACCTTTGAGCTGTAATACACAAATGTATGTATGATTAAGGCCTTTGGACTATTGCCCTATGGGGCAGACCTGCTTTCCAACTACTTTCGGAGCTATGATCCTGGTCTATATTAACTAAGGCTGGTCTTGTGTTCTATTACAGAGGGAAGAAAATGTAAAGGACATAAAGGTCCCACCACCTATTAAATGTGATAAAAATGTGCTCCAGGGGCTGCAGTGCTTGCTTGGAACTGGGAAGAGCTGTTTCCGTATCCTGGTCAGACCTTCCTCAGGACCTTTAGTGAGATATTGAGGACCTGATCCTCCAGGATCTTCAAACCTCAGAAGGCCTGGGGCATAGAATGCGTCTACCCAGCCTGGGATTACCCTGCTGCAAATAAGTAAGGTAAGTGTGACCTTAAGAGATTTCTGTCATACCACTGCAAACTGCTGCCACTTTTTACTTGCTGTGAAGACACACATAACATCACTACAGACCTGCCAAGGGGACGCATGCACTGAGAACTGGGAGGCAATGAGGGGGTTCACAGGAACTCAACAACCAAGCAGGGAAAAAGTCTTTCATGTTCAGAAATAAGATATTGCTAAACCACAAAGTAAGTGGGCATTTGTTTGGCAAGAACAGTATCAGAGACCAGACACTGGGACATTCTTCTCTTCTACTCTGCTCTCATGAGAACCTACCCAGAATACTGCATTGAGCTCTGGGGCCACCAACACCAGATAGACATGAGTCTGCTCAAGCAAGTCCAGAGGAGGGCAATAAAGATGATTTGAGGGATGGAGCTTGTGAAAATAGGCTGAGAAAGTTGGGGTTGTTCAGCCTGAAGAAGAAAAGTTTGCAGGGACATCCTGTAACTGTCTTGCAGGACTTAAAAAGGGCCTACAAGAAATCTGGAGAAGCACTTTTTAAAAGGGCATGTGGGGATAGGACAAGGGGCAATGGCTTTAAACTGAAAGAGGGGAGGTTTAGATTAGGTATTAGGAAGAAATTCTTCCCTGTGAGGATGATGAAACACTGAAACACATTGCCCAGAGGAGCTGTGCAGGTGCCATCCCTGGCAGTGTTCAAGGCCAGGTGGGACAGGGCTTGGAGCAGCCTGCTTTAGTGGAAGGTGTCCCTGCCCATACCAGGGGGTTGGAACTGGAGGAGCTTTAATGTCCCTTCCAACCCAAACCAGTCTGTGATTCTGTGATAACCTCAACACAGTGAAGCTGTTGGAGTGGTATGATTATAGCCTGGGGTAAGCAGTGCTCTCCTCAGCAAAGGTTCAGGAGTTAGCCTGGACCTGCGAATGCTAACAATAAGAAGTTTGGAAACTTGTTTTGGAAGCTAAAACTAGCAACACAGCCAGCCGATGCCAGCTGGCCTCAGGACCAAAGGGTGGGCACTGGTACCAGCTCTCCAGTACAGGTGTAGCCAGGAGAGTTGCCAACAGGCTTGAGAGTCATCAGCGACTTGGCACCATGACTGCTGTTCATCAGCAGCTTGGCCCCATCCAGGGCCATAATTTTTTATGCCCTTAAGAGCAGTTGGCACCTCCACAGAGCCAACAGGTCTCTGCTCCAGAGGGCATCTGCTCAGATATAAAGGAGGCGTAGCTGGGCCAAAGGATGAGCTGAAATAAAAGTGATGATGCACATGCTGTGGACAAAGACATGTAAACACAGCACAGTGAATGCAACAAGGAGGAGTATTAGTGAATCTTTCTGCCAAGTCCATCATGGTTTCAAAGTGATTGTGCCCTGCACAGATAGTCTGAAGGAGTATATAAGAGGGCTTTTTATCCAGCCCATTATAGGAGCTGTGAGAAGAACAAACAAGGTCAAGCTCTGCACAGGAGTAGAAGAAAACCTTTGTGGAACCTGACAAGGTTAAACATGCACTTGATGCCTGCAGACACATTTCTGGTTTCATCCCCAAGTCGTAGCTGCTGGTGCCCTAAAGAACTGCGATCCTAGCTCCTCTCCCCACTTGCTACCCCACTTACTATCTAGTATACTTGTGTCTCCATTTCATCACTATGTTATACTCCTTCACCCAGAAGGTACCCAAGGCAACAAGATACACTTGAATTCGCAGAGCAAAGACCTAATATTCTGACTAAAATGGGCATCACAGATAAAGCTAGTTTTTGCCTTATTTTCTAGGGGAAATCTCAGTGAGGTGTCTCCTATGCTTTACCTGGGTGTAAGGAGAGCACATCTATGCAATTGAGGAGTCCTCAAATCACAGCGCTGCCCAAGCACGGCCAGCACTCTTCAGAATGAGCCCTCTGATCTGCATACTGATGATTGCTCAGGGAAAACCAAATGGACTTTGAAACCTTTATCAAGGCCCACAGTAAAGATTCAGTGAAAAGGCTGATTCACAGCAAGAAGAAATGCTTCAGAGAAAATGAATCCTTCACCAACAGACACTTCTTGGGAGAACGTGGGCTTGATGTTTAAAGAAAATACCTTGTGAAAAATGGTTATGAAGGGACATATCCAGTGTTTGAGATACCTGTCGGGCTGCATCAGGTGCAGGTGGATGCTTTGCTTGGTAAAGCCCACATGACCATCCTTGTAACACTGGTCTAAATCCACAGGAAGAAACTGTAAACCAGTGCACATCACAGATGAGCTTTCATGGCACTTATTGCTGAAGGGTAGTAGTGAAACAGAAACAATCTGAATTTGGGGATAAAAAGCTCATGATAAGCTCATGTGGCTGAATTCTCAGCTTGAGTCCTGTTGGGGTTTGTCAGTCTTAATGAGTCCTGATTTCTCTTGAGTGGAGACATGGTCCAGAAGAGAAATTCTATGTGCATTTCCATGAGTGATACATGAACTTCCCACCTTGGCACTGGTTTTCAAACACTAACTGCAAGCTGGCAGGTTTTATCAGAACCAAAGGTAAACAACAAAGCATCATTTGCACAATAAATATATCCAGGTTGTCACTGTAGAGCAGGACTAGGATGGAGCTCCTGAGCCTCACTGATGTTCATGTTATATTAATAGTGAAGGCAAATGAAAGGGGGAAAAAATCATCTCTCTGCATCAGTGTGTAACTGTGCTATATTTTATAGATGAATGATAATGCTTAATGGCTTCAGAATAAAGCGAAGAGCTCAGGGTCTCCGTTGAATGTCACCACTGAGCACTGTAGCGCTCTATTTTTGATATAATTCAAATCTGTGAAGGTCTATTTCACTCATGCTTCAGACTCTGAAGGGAGGAGGAGCGTGAGTGGGGTCGCAGACAGAGCAAGAGCAAGTCAGTGAATTCAGAGCAAAAATAACATTAGTAGATTGGAACATGATGTCAGACTGAGAACCTCCAGGAGAGCTCCTCTCTGCTTGCACTCAGGCTGAGAGAGGCTGAGTGCATGCAGAGATGTAAACTGCTCTGAGATTTATATGGGAGAGGAAAGCAGGTGTCAAACGTTATTATTTACAGTAAGTAATTGCATCAAGAAAACCCTAGAATCAGATCTTTGTTCTGCATTCGTCAGTGTATTCCCTTAATGATCTCTTTTCAAGCCTTTTGAGCTATAAATAGGTTTGTAAGTTAAAGAGCGGGAAATAAGCCACCAGCACTGTGATTGACTATTGTGAGAAGGTTCTATTAATTTGCGGTTGGGGAACGGGCTAGGTTAAATCACACTGAAACCAGCCTCTGCCTGTCTGGGAGGAGATCATGGGTTGGGATCCACTGAGGAGAGGAGGCAAGGAATGAAGGGAATAGGGAAGAAAAGCCACACAGAATCGGTGAGACTGATATGATACATGCCAAATATTAAGGTTTTTGAAAATAAGCAGAGATAACTATAAAAGGTCTACGTCTGGCTGGATAAAAATAGTTATAGGTTATGTACACAGAGGAAAAGCACAAGCAAATAGACTTATGCTCTAGGAATTTCTTTATGCAAGTAACAGGGGCCTGTGTTTCTCTCACCAGAAAATGTTACACCACCAGTCGATGTCTTTGTAATGAAGGGCTAGCATGGTCAAGGAGCAGCAGCATGTGAGAAGTGGTGGTGATGGAAATCAGCAAGTCTGTAGTAAAAGCCATGACACCAGCTGGAAATGAGCTAGGACGCAGTTATGGTTGTCTACCCTCCTTTTGGCTGACATCAGCAAGCTCTGAGAGCTCATAGTGGTGCTGAGGTGAAGTGGTACTGCTGAGTGAGGATCTCTTTTTTCCCCCCAGCAACCTGGAAATGCTCTGCTTTCTGGTTAATGACACAGCCTCCAGAACTGAGGACATGCTCTGCATGGAGCAAGACAGCATCTGAAAGGAATACAGCAGACTGCTAAAGCGTACAGCATCCCACTGGTGCATCTCCCAGGAGAGGAGGCCTCAGTCCCTTACTTGACAAACCCCCTCATTAGAATGCACAGAACAAAAACCTGAGCAACTGTATCACTAAGGGCATTTCTAATAATCTGTATCATCTCAGATGCACACATTTCTTTGGCCACAAACTGTCTGAAAGGGACTTCAAAGCCATCCTGCTCCAGAACTGCTCACAAGAGAGGAAGAACGGGGCCCACAAAATGGCCCAGACTCCTGCTGAAGACTCTAAAGCAGCTTTAGTGACTTCTGCAGGACACACTCTGTGCTAGCCCTTGGTTTACCATCCATCTCCTCTGCCTTTCACCAATATTTATAATGAAATTTGCTCTTGACTGCAGCTACCTGATAGTGTTTGCTGTGCACTGCACCAGGACTCTGCTTCTTGGTGGGATGACCAAGTGTTTTGATTGTGCTAAGTGAGATACAAGGGCCCAGTGAGGCAGGTTGGGGTTATGGGAATTAGATGGCAATGGAAGGAGGTTTTTTCCAGCTTATATTTATCTTCCTTTCTGGCAATGATCAGTTCATAAGGCACTGCCAAGGCTCTTAAGTTATTTTCATATTGGTAGGTCAGAGTTGCTTCTTTAGCCTTTAAATACAGAGAACAGAGAAGTTACTTGCTTTGATACCCTCATGTGATAAGTCCACAGTGGAGATGGGAATATCTCTGAGCATCTCACTCCTGTGCATCTTATCCAAAGGACACCGCCAAACCAGCATGACAGAGGGTTTGGGAGAGACAAAGAGGGACACCTAACATCATCACCTCCTCAGAGTGTATAAGGCTATACAGTGTATAAAAGACTACAGCCCTATCTTCTGCCAGGGGCTTCTCAAAGAGCTAATCACCCCTACTAGTAGCAGAGGTCTGCAGGGGGATATAGACCAGAGATGGGAAAAAGCAGGTGAGGGATGCCTTGCTGCCAGCTGGGACAGGACCACAAGGGGAGCTGCACTGTGGGTGCCTGGCTGCTTCGTGGGCATACGTGAGGGACTGGCAGCAGAGGCAGATGTTGTATTGCATCATGCCGACCTAGCCAAGGTGTTTGCACGCACACGCTGATGACTCTGCCCAGAGCCCCTGTGGGAGGCAGGTTTGTAACCGACAACTGCTTCTCACTGCTGAGTCACCCCTGGCTGGATACACTCCCTGATCCCAGGCCCCTTCCAGGGCAGTGAAATAATGGCTCCAGAGGTGCTTTTGAGAGGTAGAAGTGAAGAAATCAGCTGAATTCCCCAGGAATGCGAAAAGAAAGGGGGGATGAGGAGAAAGGGCTTCACAGAATTGGGTGGCTCACTCTGGACCGTGCTTTTGAGTCTCCAGTGTCTGGTCTCATTTGCTGAGCAGTTGAGAACTGTCAGCTTGGGATCCTCAGAAGCCAGAAAATCAGGGCACTCATGTCAAAATCACTGTGCATGTAAGGAAACCTGGGCTCTGCATGTTACATTCGAAGCCTGTTGTCAATAGCCCCAGAGTTATACTAACAAAAGAGAAAAAACTTGTGCTCTTTCAATCATCAGAATGGTGCTTCAGAGCTTCACTGCTATTGGAAAGCACACAGGGAGTAAACCGCAGTGTTAAATCCTACTGGATAACACATTCCTTAATGGCGTTTTAAAGCATTCCACACTGGCAATAAAATATAGGAAAGGGAGAACAGAGCACAGCCTTCATTGAAAATGGAAGAGGGGAAAAAAAGTAATCACAAGAGCTTTTCACTGATGTGGGCTGTGGCAACGCTCTATCTGCTGTCAGAGCTGGCTTTGTTTCCAAAATACACACAGCACAAATCCAGCACAGCAAAACTTGAATAACTAGTCATGGGCCCCTGGATTTAAACAGGTTGTCAGCTCCCTATGGAAAGGGACACCAAAAATAACTAAGTCTGGATCACTGGAATATTCTGGATGCCCCTCAAATAAACCACCTCTGCAGAAACGTTTGATTCCCAGCAGTTTCCCACTGAAAATACAAAGGTCTGGTCATGGTACCCAGTTATACATGAAACTGTTGATGCCATTCTCCGGATGATTTAGGGGTATTTATTTGTTGTTACCCCTTGAGAGAAGGATGTGATTTGTCACAAAAGAATGGTGAATTTCACAGGGCAGTACCAGGCTCCATACAGTTGTGATAGAAAGGCAATGCTTTGTGTGGTCCTGGAAATGTGAAATTCAACCTCCATTGAAGTTGATTCCAAAACTCCTGTTGAATTCACCAGAGCCAAGTTTTCCTCCAAAGAATCCCTATGTACATTTTTGCTCCCCGGAGCTTTGCTTTAATAGCAGCATTTTTCCCATGGGACTAGAAATAGAGAGGAAAAGAATGGGAAGTGAAGGTGCATAGGAGAGAGAGGAACCAAAGCTTGCCTCCTCCATCATTTCCAAGGGAAGAGGCTCCTGATTATACCTCAGATGTCCATCTCTCCCTGTTTTTCTCTACCTTTCAGGCTTTCAGGTCTCAGCCCTTCAGAGCAAAGGAGCACAGGCAGCCTGCTAACACTCCACCACTGGTTCTTCTTACACAGTGGAATCAGCCAAGTGCTTCAACAGCATTCTGCTGCCTTGCACACATTTATACGTAGTCTTAAAACATTGACAAGACTGACACGTGACATTTTCACTGCTTTGGGCCCACAAATGAAGCGAAGGTGATGACTTCTTCTTCTAAGTGAATCCTGCTGAAAGCCCAGCTTACAAATGGGCTGAAGCGGGGCTGAGGAATCCTACTCAGATCCATCACCAAGTCCTTCAGCATGTCATAGCAGTCAGTGCTGAAAAGGGAGAAGGAAGAAACACAACAAGGTGCATGTGTGGCAATCTGTTTCTCATGAGTGTCTTGCTTTTAATGGCAAATAACCAGGGCCTGATTTAGTCCCCAAATAAGAAACTTCTTTCTTTTTCCAAAATGTTTTGATTAAAATTATCATTAGTCTTGCTACCTATAGAACTGGCCAGGTCTCTGACTTGATACCAATGACAATCGACATGCAGCCTGTCCACAGACAAAATATGTGTGAAATAAAGGTAGTTCTCTTACTTTGGTGAAAGATATTTGTTATTTCAGTTACATGTGAGCAGTAGTGCTTTTGAAGGATGTGGTCCCTAGAGACTCAAATGTTTTGCCAAGAAACCAGTGCCTGGGGAAAAGCTGCCTGCAGCAGCACAGCTTCCAGTCCTCTCCTCCTTTTTTAAGGTTTTTTTGTCACTTTTTTTTTCTGGAAATTTCATCATTCCCACAGCTTTGGGAAGAAGGGACAGCTGCTAACAGATTGCAGCAGGCGAGAAGCAGCACTGTCTGTCACCGAGACCAGATCCCACCAGCCAGCTGACGGTAGTTTCCTGCTTCTGGGGCAGGCTGGAGCAATTGGTTTGTAATCCGATTGAATGTTGGCCAGAACACAGCCTGGGAGACTCAGTGCTGAGCCATTTCCCTTTGACAGCTGGCAACGATTCATGGAGCGCAGGAGCACCCGCAGAGCTTTCCACTCAGAGGTGGTACAGGCTTTCACAGAGCTTGCCAACATGAGAGGCACCTGCTCCTGCCTCCCAGCTCCCACCTGCAGATAAAAGCATCAATGTCTCTGGAGACAGGAATTTCCCTACCATTTGTGAAATGCAGCAGCCCCCAGCATTCAAACCATCCCTCTTTTTCTTTTCTTCTGTGCTTTGATTGCTTGCAAAATGTAATTTAGTTCCAAGGACTAAGTTGCTCCAGATCAAGGCATGGAAAAGACATTAAATCAACTAAATCAATGCAGTGCCATATTTATGAAATCCTCATTATCAGATTTCACATACAGTGTGCTCTTATGACAATAGACAGTTCCTCTTCCCAGCATCGTAAGTGGGAGGCTTGCCACTAGCATCAATAGAAAGTGCACTGAATCCTGAAGAAATAAAATAGACACCTGGCAGAAAGGCTCAGCCATTACATGGACTGCAGTGGTAGAAATATCCACTTACATCTTGAAAACTTAATGCTCCAAGAGCTCTGTTTTATTGGGGTATCAGAAGACAAGCTGACACTGTTTCAAAGAGCTTAAGCTGTAGCAGCCATGCATGTAATGTGCCCTGTGTGTATTGTCCATGTGAGAGCAGGAGGACCAGCTTTCATACAATGCATGGCACAGATGCTTTGCAAACCACCATTCCTCCTTGGCACACTCAGCTTCTTGCCTGCAATTGAGAGATGGGACAGCGAAGGACAGCAAATCCAATGAGCGATCACAGTGGGAGAGAAATAAAATCTGGATGCATGTTGCCTATTTGTTTTTCTGTACCACTCAGATTGCATTGGCAATCAATGCATGATTACTGTGAGGGAATAATACTATGTTCTTTGTAAAATTACATCATCTAGCTGCATTTAGGTAAATTCATAAGTAGAAATGGGGGAATGGAATATATTTATTGCTCTGGCCCTGATAAATATTTTAAATGTACTGCTTGCCATCTTTGCATTTACTTTATTACTTGGAAAGCTCAGTACCTTTAAGAGCAAAGTTGCTGAATTCAACTGGAAGTTAAAGTCTTGGCAGGTGACAGACAACCCAGCTCACCAGCTTCTCATATTGCCTTATTTTTAATCCCTCGGTGCCACTGCAGTGCTCTGCAGTTTGGTTTGTATTTCTTATGCAAAATTAAAACACCAATACTTTTCAGTGGGATACTGTAATTCAAACAATTTGAATGCAAAAGCTTCTGATAATAGGCTCTCCTTCAAAAAATTATCCCAAATATTGTCTATACTGCCAAATCATCCATGCCTGCTTAAAGCATCCCACAGATTCCAAACCTCCATATCCGATCACATCGCTCTGTCTGCCTTTGCAGCCTGGGGAAGTGTGCACTGAGAGGTGGCCAAAGCAAGTCAGTTCTCATCCTCAGGAGCCTGTGGTGGGAAAGGTGGAAACAAAAGATCTGGCTGGTTTGTCCCAGGGTGAGCTCCAACTCAGGCTAGATCTGCTCAGCTGAACTGCAGCCCTGTGGATAGGCACCGAACGTTTAGGGTGTTGCGTCCTCTGTCACCTGACAATACAGCAGAAGTCAGCCAGGTACAGGTTTTGAGGCTGCTGGTCTTGTTCTGATGGAGTCCAGGCCCTCTCCCTAACCACAGAAATGCTCTGAAGTCTTCAGGGAGTGGGAAAACATCTTGTACACACTTGTTCCTTGGGCAGCTCTTCTCAAAACACAACCCTGTTGCCACCCAGCTTTCCCATCACTCCCTCCTTTTACCCAGCTCCATCACTCAGACTTCACCGTGCGGTTGAGGATCTGGCCCTGGCAAGACGGTGGATGTAAAAGAAAGATCGCTTTTAATCAGAGCTTAGTGAGGGAGAAAAAAAGCAACGGCAAGAGGTGAAAATGAGGCTGACATCTCCCCAGACCACCCCTTGCCACAGTCACTCTGGCAGCAAGAGCACTTCTGAAAACACTATTATTTTTATTACCTCAGGAAGGAAAGCATCAGCCAAAACATAGGGCAGGGCTGTCAGACCTCACCTCCTTTTTGCTTTCCCCTTCTTAGAGAAGATGTCTCCTGAATCCAAGGAATCCCTCACTTCTCCAAGACACTGGTCTATAGAGGATTCTTTATTTAATTCTAAGAAATTATCAAGTGCCAATGTTGTACTTTTATATATCTCAGAGTAAAGTCACATTGTTTTCCCTTGCTACTGCATTCTTCACCTTGCCCTCCAAATCCTGCTGAGTGAATTACTACGTTTATTGCTTTGCCTTGCAGTATTTGCCACTTACCTGAACAATTTGCAGGAAAACCTGTCATACATGGCTGAATGACTGGTGGGACTGTCCACCCTCTTATCACCAACACCAAGCCAAAACCACATCCTGCATCCCGTTGGGATGGCTCTGACGCAGCACATGGAGGTGACTGGTCCCTCTGAGGCCGCAGTACCCTTGTTACAAAGATACAAGAGACAAAGTTGGAGCATTTTAGTTCTGAATAATTCACTTCAGAAAGCAGTGTGCAGGAGCAGAGAATAGAGCCTGTGGTTCTTCATAGTTCAGAGCAGAAAGGAGAGCAGGAGCTTTTCCAGAGCTTATCTGTAGTACACCTGGTTCAACCAAGGAGTCTCTAGGTACAGGCAGCTTTTCTTCCTCAAACTACCTGAGGGAGGCAAGGCCATACACTATCATGCTTCACCATGCTGCAGGATGCTGTGTCTTCTTGATGCCTTACACTGTCACATGAAGCAAGCACATAGGACAAAGTTAGCCCTATGGGATCCTCTGCTGGTGTTGGCTCTGTAGCACTCTACAGCAAGATTGCAAAGATGAACATTCCCCTTTATGGGTAATCCCAGATGTACCTTTATATCTGTTAATTTTTCTAGAGGGAGAATTAGATTTGCCAATCTAATTTGACTCTAGTGAAATTTTAGAGGCAATGAAGGGTTTCGGGTTTGGCTTTTTTCATTTCCTCTCTAATACAGATCAACAACTACAAAGACATTTTCATACTATCAGCTGTGCTTCTCAAACTGGGTGAGTGCCCTCTTAATCATACACCAGTGGAGTGCAATGTGGACATCTCAGACAGCTGCTGTCAGAGGTCCAGGCCTACCCTCGCTCTGTGGCCCTCTCTTTATCTAATAAATTGCTCTCCCCACTCTGTTGATGCACTATAGAGCACACAGTGGAGATGCAAGGAAAGGAGGGAATGGAAGTGGCACGTTTTCTCTTCCCTTGAGGACGGTGTATGTTTGAAACGTGGTAGGATTTCTCAAACAGAGCAACATAATGAGGCAGCAGGGAAGGGAATATTAAGGCAACAGATTTTCCTGGGAAACTCTGTTTTCCAGAAAAACCATCAGAGGAAAATACTATTCTGATTAATGTTCATTTGTTCCTCTGTATTTTTTATCTTCAGGGTGGGATACAGGGCAGAGCAGAGATCAGGAAATGGCAGCCCCATCACCGAGCCAGCGCTGCAGCAGAGCTGACAGAGTATCTAGGTCAGTGTGCAGCAATTCTTTGCAGATGAGTGAGATCTACAGAGCCGAAGGCTAGTGCTGACAGCAGAGCCAAGTGCTCCTTTTGCAACTGAAGGGAGTAAAATCTGCTCCCCCTTTCAAGCAGCAGCAGGAGGGGACCCTGCACTGCAGCCTTCGTCAGCAAGAACTAATGCCCAACAGCCCAGCTCACCCTTCCCTGCTGGCATGCAAGGCTGGGAAATCAGCATTGCCATGGGATTCGGATAAAAAAGGCCAAAAGATGTGGATGTTAACCAGTACCCAGATATCCAGGGAGGATATTTTTATATCTGAAAACTGATGTGGAAGCTCTCCTCTAAAAGATGACGCTTTGCTTTCTCACATGAGAGCAGCATCAAATGCTACCCAGGAATACTTTTCATACTTGAAATGTCCTCACTTAGCTTTGAAGTGTTCTGCATTTCACATAGATCTTAGGAAAAGTTTGTGCACTCAAGCACTTGTCTTCCAAATATCCCACTTTGCCTAATGAAAGGTATTACCTCTGCCAACAATTTTAGAGACCTCAGGAGAGACACAGCTTTGGAGACCAGCACGCTGCCATGCACAGATCATATGTTACAGAATCTTTCCCCCTCCTGCTGCTGTGCCTCAATCCACTGGGACAAGAGCATGAAAGGATCAGTTCTTTCTCTGTATATCATCCCTGAGCATCAGTAAGACTGGCAGCTGTCTCTCAGTATTTGTGCTAAACCCTGGGTCTTCTTTAGAGGTTGATTCATGCAGCCATAGCCTTCCAAGTCAAAAGACACTATTAGATCATCCTGTCGGGTAGCACAGGCCATCAAGATTTGTGCTAATTTGTGTTTTGTCAAAACATGTCCTTCAATAAAGGACAGTCCACTCTTGATGTGGCAGCACAGAAAGGGGAAGATCTGTCATTTCCCTGTACTGGCAGAAGTTTAGAAAGTAATTCAGGAGGTTTATTCCCAGTTGTTGAAAGCAATAGGTGAATTTTCCTGATGATCTTGATTCCTGGCAGAAGAATATATTGAATTTTGAGCTCAGGACCTAAACTAGTAAATGTTGATGCCAACCAGCTAACTAACCTGCCTTGCCACTGAAGATTTAAAGGCATACTACACAAGAAGTGCCTTCACTCAGGATTTTGAGTAGGAATATTGAAAAAAGAACAGCTTATCATTACAGAATAAAGGATGGTTGTTAAAAAAAGGATTTGGGGGCAGAAATTAACTGTTATTTGTATTTGGGATGATAGCTCCCACATTATAGGTGTTAATCTAATAATATTCACCCTAATACAAGTATGCTTTGTCTGAAACAGTCAGCCTAGCGCAGACGAATCCTTTGTTTATGCCATAGAAGAACTTGCTAGAACAGCATTTTTTTATTATGAACATTTCTGCCTAAATCCTTCATGTTCTGATGCTGGATAACTTCCTCTTCAAACTGGTATTATAGGGCAAAGAACAGAAATATCTGGAGTAGAAAACAATTTAGCAAGTGCACGTTATTGTACTCTTTATATGGGTACATACTTATGTGGGTACAGCATTTGATAAGACATAAGGAATTCGCATCAATCTCAGGTCTGCACATGCATCCCTCCCTTGCTCCACAGAAATGACTACATAAGTTAAGTGCAGGGATGGCTGTGCGTAGTCTGAGGAATACAAATAAAGTCATGTTTTCAACAGCATATAATGCATATCATATTGTATTTATTTAGTGAACATGGTTAGAAACAGATACAACTTTTGTACTTTTTCAGGTTGCAGACGTTCTACATTGAAAACCTGTCTTCTACCACTAGCTCCTTTATAAGAATATACTCAAAGTAAGAAGGCACGAGGGACCTCCTGTAGTGTCTGTATGTTTTGTATCCTGCCAATGTTGCACACATCTGCCTGCTAAGACAAAAAAAGAAAGCTATTCTGTGGCCCAGACGGGCTTACTCAGAGTCTGGTGGAGTCAGGAGTATTGCAATCCATGTGATAAAACTGGTAGAAAATGTTACTAATCAAAGACTTGGAAAGAAGATGAGGAAAAAAGAGAACAAAACTGTCATTACCCGCTATTTGGACTGTTGAATCTGGCCTATTCATAGTAACACACCAAGTGTATCTATCCAATTGCAATAACAAGTGACAGCTGACTACTTAACAATTAGGTTTTTCCTTCCCCACCTCTGAAATTAAGGTCATACCCTTTTCTATTTACTTTTGGGATGTGGTAAATTAGAGCTTTGGCTTCATTACAAAAATTAATTAAAATAGTCTCACAATGGCACCATTCATTGCTGTGCTTGTCCCTCCCTGCAGTGTGTCCTCATGTCAGCTCTCTTTGGGTTTAGTCCCAAATTCCAGGACGTGCTAGTCTGCCTGTATTATTTGGACCAGTAGACTAGATTTTCCTTTATGTCCATTTTCTTTGCTTCATTAGAAGAGCTCCTCTTGTTTCTAATTCTTCTTTTTTAGAAGAAACTGCGCACTAGCAGGCTCTCAGCATGATCTGATCTCTCCAAGTGCTTTCTGGAGTTTGCAGCTCGGACTCATAGTAGACACCTCTACCTAACAATTTCTGTTCACTGACATCCCAGGTGTCTAGGTCTGGAAAACAGGATTAGCGTGGAAGTTGTTTTCATTGGTATTTCAAAAACATAACTAAAGAGATAGGAAAAAGGTTGAGTATTCCCTACTTACACAGAACTGGAATTCTGCCCACTGAAACATGCTTTATTTTTTTACTAAACCATTTCTTTGTGAATGCAATGCTTGTTTTAAAGGCTGGATTTATGGACTGGCAAAAAATAATGTTTTCCTTTATAGGAGAAAGTGTTGCATTATGTTTCACATGACCGTGTCCTGAGGTGGTTCAACACACTGAGTTCTGTGCATACCAATAAATACAGATCTCAGATTTCAGGAATAGTGACCTACTAAAAATTATTGCTTGATGGGAAGTACAGAAGAACTAGGTTCCATTTTATATCACACCTAAAGGAAAAATGGCCAACAACAGTTTGAACAAATGTATGTGCTGGAGATAAAGCACAGCAAGCAACCTACAGACAAGAAGGAATCAAAGTTGTGGTGGAATCACTGTCCCTGGAAATGTTCAAAAACCAGTTAGATGAGGCCCTTAGTGACATGGTGGTCTTGACAGTGCTGGGAAACAGCTGGACTTGATAATCTGAAAGGTCTTTTCCAACCTTGCCGATTCTCTGATGTGCAATTAAGTCAAAGTTGATGTTGCTCTAAAGAAGAGAACGTGAGATATTTGCAAATGTGACACCTATCATCATAGGCTTTATTTTGTCAGTGTTTAAACATGTATGTAACTGCAAGTATAACCTAATTATTTTTGTTGTTCACTTACTGCTTGTCTACGTGGGTGCATTCAGGAAATTTTATTTAAATCAATTTAAGGTGTGACTTTGAAATGCCTCAGCTAAACAGCTTTAAAATGTGAAAGTGAGACCTGTCTTTATGAGGTGAATGTGTCCACATCAGAATCTAATAGAAGGTAATGAAGCCAGTTTGCAAGAGGGCTCAGATTGACAGTTCTGGATATTTAAACACATATTGGCTGAAGGAATCTTCCAGGGAATGAACACGGGAATGGTTATGCAGGCTGCCCCTTCTTCATGAGACACAAAAAGGCAGGATCCTCCTCTGGGCTAAAATTATCTTTCTTTGTAGGCTTAGTTTTCAGCTAAATCAGGTCCTCTTGGGACCCATCATACATATGGATGTCTGAGCTCTGGTGCTGGTGACACGGGACAGTATAGGAAGGAGGCCATGGCTGAGCAGTGAGCTTGAATATGCGCTGTCAGTGCTACTGTGGACTTGCACAGGATGAAAGTCCCCACATAATCTCAGCCATGGGAACCTCTCTGGTCACTTATTGGGGTACATCATGCCTGAATTTTAAGAGCAATAACAGGAGCGTTGCTTGGAAGGAAGTAATAGACCTGAGAGCCCTCTCTGAGTCTACCAACCTGAGATGGCAAATGTGAGCAACAGCACTTCACGTTCCCACCACTGAAAAACATAGACTATCTGTAAAGCTCTTGGTACAATATGCAAACCCTGATTTTCAGCTTTGTGCCTTGTGCACAGAGATAGATTGGGGAATGACTTTTTTTCCTACTTGTTAGTTAAGGGAGGAAGTGGAAAACTAATTCAGCCCATTAAAAATAAGCATCTCATCCTCTATGTGCTCTGAATAAATGACATCCCATGTTAGACTTTGCTGAAAATGTTTGTTTTTTTTTTTTCTTATGAGCAAAGCTTACAGCTGAAAATGAAACTGCATTGACATTTTGCTGCAGAGTTGTTGCCTGTAGGTAGGCTTTAGATGGAGCTGTTCTATGGAAATCAATCCTGGTAAAGCAATAGCAGCTGTTATTTTGCCAGCAAGCAGCCAGCAGAAGTGATTGCAGAGGAACCCCCACTACAGCGGTGCTGCTTAGTAATTTAAAAACAAATGGGGGCACAAAAATAACTTGAATATAGATGGAGAACCACAATATTGTTATTTTTTATGTTTTGAAACCAGAGACTATCAAAAAAAGTGTGCATACTCCCTCACCAGGCCCCCATCTCCATGTATGACCAGTGAATAATGAATTCTCTTTAGATATAAGATGAAGTTTTCACCAGTGATGAGGGGTGACTATTTAATATTTGTAATGCTGTTGGGACAGCTGGCTCACAGGGGTTCTGCTGGGATTGCTCCATATTTCATCAATTCCTTTCATCATCTTTCTGGCTGTGTTGCCTGCTGTCTTACTTCTCTATCGAATCAGGCATTGTAAAATGAGCTCATCTTCTTCTGTGGACAGAGCAGGATAGTACCTGGCAAGCACCTTGAGGACTGCAGGAAACCACGTCAGAGACTTCACCTCTTGGAAGCTCTTGGGCTCCTTTTTCCTCTATGAAGTCTATGAAGAGGAAAACACTGTCATCCTTCAAAACAGAAATCATTATTAGAAAGCCTCAAACAGGGACAGAATACTGGTTTCATAATAAAAACCCCACCAACTATACATTTGTTTTTCAAGTTTATTAATACAATTTAAGAAGGCTTAAGGATGAAAGATTCTGTGGCAATGTAATGCAGTATTATAATACTAATTTGCATCAATTTCTTAGAGTTAATTCAATTAAACAGTTCAGCCTTTAGCAACTTCTTTTTAAAAACCTTATCTCTTTTCGAACTGTCAACTACTTGAAGGAAGAGCCCTTGATTCCCCCTTGATTTTATACTAGATGAGGCAATTTTTCCTTGGGGAATAACATTAGCTAAATTAGGAACACTGTAATTTAAAGGTGATTAAGTACCTTTTGTGATTGTTGTTCTATGACTTCAATCTGATAACACTTAAGCACATGTGTAATCTAGCATTCCACAGGGCTACTCGCATTCGTAAGTGGGTTTAAATCTTTGTAAGATCAGGACTTAAATAAGCACCACAGTTAAATGTTTATGGCACGTTAACAAAGTAGATATTTGCTCTTATTGCAATGACATTTCACACTTGTGGTTGGTGTAAAAACACTCAGAATGCTTATAAAAACTGGGATTTTCATTTTACAGAAGCAGAAAGCAAGGCATGGGAATGCGAATAGATACGTTCTGCTCCACTGGCAGAGCTGGAAACACAGCATGGACACTTGATCCTCACGGATTTGCGCCTGGTTCACTCTGTACCTTGTACTCTGTACCTCGGTGCTCAGGGAGGGAGGAGCAGCAGGAACAATCCAGACCAGCCAAAGTGACCAAGTCATTGCTCAACCTGCCCACTTCTTTCTGGAGAAATTCCTTCTTAGCCAGCAGTCCTCTCGTGGTTTCAGTGGAACAGGCTTTTTGTCAGCAGAGCACCCAGGGTGTTGAAGGATGGCAGAACATGGATTACTATTGCACCCTTGGCAAATATTAAGGTGGGCATCTGTTGGGGGTTGCCAAGACACACTCAGCCAACTCACTGTTGAGAAGTGGTGCTGGCTTTTGCCCATGCACCAGGATATTTTACAGAATGTCATCACTTGGTAATGAAATGTTCCCCAATAACGATGCCTCGAGAACACAGAAATAGCCTTTGCCCATCAGAAAGTTTAGCAAATAATGCTTGCAGGAAGTGATTTGCTAGGAATCAATCAAGCAGATCCCAGAAATAATGTGGCAGATGGTAACCCGACGTTACCGCAACATCACCAAACTACTTTTTACTCGCACTTTAAACAACCATTTGGACTCAGGTCTTTAAAGAGAAATGCTCACTCTCTCACTCTACAGCTGGTTGAAGCTGAATTGAAAATTCTGTCATTAAAAGTCACTAAAAGGCAGAATAAAATTAAAAGTATGAAATTTCCTTCAATGCCAAGGAAAAAAAAACAACATTCTGTTGTCAAGACTCTGTTTTGATGCCTTTAGGTTATATGCCCTTGCTTTATTTTTAGCTGTCTTATGCTACAAACAAAAATGCTCCAATATAAAATTAAGACAATCATTATTTCAAGTGATGTGCACAATGAGGATTTAACAAAATAGCTGGTGAAATGAAAAACACTGGAAAGAACAAACAGGTTTTTGTTCACATTTTCATTTTCTGTACTGTGAATATAAAGTTCAGTGAAATCATCACATCGCTATTTTTCATGACCTAGCACCTTCTGAGAGAAAAATACTTGCCTAAGCAGTGTTGTTGAGGTCTCTCTGGGCTGTGACCTGGTGCACTCAAGTTATGGCAGTTTAGCAAGTTACTCATCATAACCAGTGGTGTGCATAGCTTCTCCTTTTGGATTTGCTAGGTAAAAAAACATTATCTTACACTGTATGCCTAATTTACTTGTTATGATTTATTGAGGCTTGAAATGCTTACTTCATTTTCCTGCTGGATACCTCCAAGATGTTTTGTCACTGTATGAAGACTTGTTGCTTGTTACAGCCCTGATTTATTAGCCAAAGCATTAATGCAGTCCTTCAACAGCTTTTTCTTTAGAGCAGGAGATTTTTCTCCCTCCTATCCCATGTGTATCATGTACTCTGCAACCTTTGACAATGGCAATTCTCATTCCCCACAAAGAGGATAGCCAAAATACTGCCTGTGCTAAACCAAGGATCATCCCAGAAACGAGGCAGCTGAAGGAAGCAAAGTAGGCCACCAACATTCGCTGCTGAACTTCTGGATGTGACTGTCCCAGGGGAACGCTGGCTGTGTGACAGCACTTAAGCTCTGCACACGATGAGACGGTACTGTTGTCACAGGCTGCTGGGGTCATTCACTGGGCTCGTCCTTGGGAGTGAGGGTCTTACAGAGCCAGAGGCTGAACCCCTTGGTCAGACCTGCCTGAGGTGTTTTCTGCCTGCAGTCAAGTGGGGAAAAACAGAGAGGAAATCACTGCAGCAGCCGGTGCTGCCATGGCCCCGCTGTTGGCAGGGCACCTGCACAGCCTCTCCCTTCAGTGCTGCAGCAACATGGAGAATGCAGACTGTCACATGTGGCTTTAAACTGGAAAAAGGGAGATTAGATTAGATATGAGGCAGAAGCTCTTCCCTGAGAGCATGGTGAGGCACTGGCACAGGGTGCCCAAGGAAACTGTGGCTGCCCCATCCCTGGCCGTGCTCAAGGCCACGTTGGACAGGGCTTGGAGCAACCTACTCTAGTGGAAGGTGTCCCTGCCCCTGGCAGGGTTGGAAGTGGATGAGCTTTAAGGCCCCTTCCAACCAAAACTGTGATTCTACGTGCCTAGGCGTTTGCAGGGGATAAGCTGCAGCCGGGGCGCCTGTATAAATATGCAAGTATGACAATGGTGTTCTGCAAGATTTGGCACAGTGCATGTGAAAACTGGATTGCCTTAAAAAAACCGTGATTTTGTGACTTACTCTAACACCCTTACACACCGCCTTGCATTCACAGGACAGGATGAATGAACAGCCCCACACTACCTACAACTAAAGCTGCTGTCACCGCAGTACGCTGGGCTGTTGCTCCAAACTCCGCCGGGCGCTTCCAGCTCAGCCGCTCCCAGCGGGAGGACTGAGGCAGCTGGTTTACCCCACAAGGACCCGAATTTGGGGCAATTTCGGTGAATGTCACCACTTCAACACCTCCGGGGCCCTGAGGGACGACCCGCGCCTCACAAACACCGTGGGGACGGAGATGGGAGGGGGGGGCGGGCACCGCTCGGGGCGCGAACCCGGTTCCACCCGGGGCCAATCAGCAGCGTCGTTGGTGACGGGGGGGGGGGGGGGGGGGGGGGGGGGCCCCGGCGGGTGGGCCGGGGCTTCCCTGTGGAGGCTGAGGCAGTTGCAGTGGGGCGGTTGAGGAGGGCGGCGGTGCGCTGTGCTCCGTCCCGGCCGTCGGCGGTGCACCTCGTTTTGTACAGACACATCCGTGTGTGTAGCGATACACGGGTTCCGGTTTAGTTTCTCGGGTGTGCGTGCGCATCTGCCGCGGAGCTGGCGGGCTGCGGGCTGCCGCTGCGCTGAGCTGAGCGCGGTGCTGTGCCGGGGGCCGCGGCCGCCGCCGGGGCTCAGGCTCGTTCGGGCAGAGATGGGTTTCGCGGTTGCCCGTGCGAGGGGGGACAGTGGCCGCTCGGCTCCGAGTGCCCGGGCGAGGAGGTGTGTGTAGGGACCGCAGCCGGCAGCGCGGGGATTTGCTTTTTCCCCATTCTCTCAGTTTTCAGAGGTGTAGCAGGCAAGGGTTCAGGTGCGTTGGGTGTTGTTTTTTTTTTTTTCCCTTGTTGCCTCCGTGGCTTGGTTGCCCCCTCCTCTCTTTTCTGCTTTATTTTTACGTGAGGTGGAGACGGGGGTGTCTCATTTTTCTTCAGCACGGTAGTGAAATTGCTGCAGCTTGTGCCTCCAGTGTGCTTGAGCGAGGAAAATGGAGGCTGTGATAGAGAAGGAATGTAGTGCGCTCGGAGGGCTCTTCCAGACCATCATAAGCGACATGAAGGTAAGAGACAAGGCTCTGGGGAAGGGGCGGGCAGGTGGGAGGAAACCTCTCCCAACCCGACCCGATGAAACTTTGCACCATGCGGTGCAGGAGCATCGGGGGCAGCGGTGGCAGCGTGACCCCCCACCCGGCCCTGGGCTGCTTCTGCCCGGCGCCCTGCCTCAAAGCTGGGTGCTTGTGCCTTCCCGGTGGAGACACCCCCTGTAAAGGGATCCCTGGTAATACCTCAACCCCATGGCTTGGGGCTTTCGAGTTGCGTGCAGGACACCGCCTTTCCCTCCCTCCTTCCCCGTATTCTCTCTCCCCTGATCAAATGTTGAAGCTGCTGTCTTGCTCCAGGGTCAGCATTTTCCAAACCTGTCTCCTTTCATTGAATCCCTTTTGGTGTTCTGTTTTGGGCTGTGGGACTGCTAGCAGGATCAGTGCAGCGCAGTGGGAGCGTGGTGTGGAGAAGATGGGTATGGTACATATCAGCTGTGGGGTGGGGCTGGAAGGGGCAATGAAGAGATGGATGGCACTGCTGATGAGCACGGTGGAAAGAACATAAATCTCAGCCTGGAGATGCTCAAAAGTTGATGCGTGTCTGGATTAAAATTGCTGCTGAGTCGGTTATATGGTGTTATTTTCATGCTGTGTATGCTCATGGGGGTGCTTCTTTCTGTGCATGAATGGAAAGGTCTCAAGATGCCAGGTCTGTTCTCTCTACCAGGCACCAAAAACCTCGAGCAGCATTGACCCTTTCTGCCAAAGGGTCCCTCTCGGGGCAGTGCTCCCCATCTACCCTTGGCAGCCAAGGGCACTCGTACAGGGTTTTCTTTGCGTGAGTGGATGCTTTCTGCCTTTCGCTCGTGGAAATAAATAGCGCAAAAGCCTTGCTGTGTTGTGCCAGTCATGCCTCCCCTCAACCCAAGGGCTCGGGGCGCCCTGCCTCTGGCGTGGCTGTGCTGCAGAATACTGCAGTGTTCCCTGGACAAGGGCAGCTTGTCTTCCTCTCAGGGCCGGCTAGGAAGGATGCAGTTGTTGGGGGATGCGTGAAATAATGGGGGGACCGCTTAGTGTAAAGGCAGTGCCCATGTGTGTTGTGATTCTCCCAGCCAGGGACACGGGATTTCTGTGGGTGTTTTAAAGGATCCAGGGCTGAGGAGCAGGGAGGGCTGCAGGAGAAATTGCAGCCAAGTAGTGGTGGAGGAGGACGGGGTCTGCTCTAGGAGGGAGCCTGGAAGAGGTGAATGGCTTCTAGTGTATTTTTTGGGGGGAGGAGGGTAGAGAAGCTGTTTGCACTAGAAGTTAATTTTTGGCAAGTGTTCAGATGCACTTTCCTCTCAGCACATCTTAGGAGACGTTTAATTAAAAGCATGGCTTGTCAAGAGCAGGCAGATTGCAGAGAGGAGGGGGAGTGTGTGTGTGTGTATCTGTCAAGACAATGCTGCAGTCCTGGCAGCGGTGTTCCTCAGGCTCTTAGTCCCTTGTATTTTTGATAATGACTGCATTTCAAAATAAAACAACAATCTACCCCCCCCAAAAAAAAAAAAAAGGGCAGGAAACAGTCAGAAATCCTGGACTCATTTTAGTGGGCTGTGCAGTTAGCATGCAGGAGATGTTCTGTTCCAGATGAAGTGTGGTTTTTGGGCTTTGGCACAGAGGGACGCGGAGTATGTTTATTCTCTGCTTCTTTCCATAAGTGATGCATTCGGTTTATCTTGCTTTCAAGCAAACAGGCCTTTGCTGTGTGATTTAGTTATCTATTTCCTTTACACATAGTTACTTGCATGGGAGTGCTGTTCATCAGAAACAGGTTGATGTGAGCTTATGGAGATGGGCACAGGTGTGAATATTTTTTCTCTTAATGCTCCATAGTAGTGGAACCTGTTCTGTGGACTGGCAGTTACTGAGGGGGCAGGTTTGCAAGCAGTTGCAGCAGATATTTAGCAGCGTGGTAGTTGTTAAGGTTTACAAAAATTGCTTGCTTTTTAGCATGAGCAGAAGAAATAATTCTTGCCTGTAGCTTAGTTTGATGCAGCTAAGGCCATGCTGCCACTGAGGTGCTCTAGGATCCTTTGTGACTGCTGCACAAAGGATCGTGACAACTTCGAAGAAAGAGTAGCTATTTTTGATAGCTAACTAGAACCTTTCCACTAATGATACCTTTAGTAGTAAAGTGAAAATTAGCATTTGAAGTGCTGTTTCACTTAGCTGGGTTTGTGTGGGCAGGCTCCTGGCAGGCTCTTGGAGATGTTGCGTAGGGGTCTGCCCACACATACCGAGTGCACTATCTGTGCCTATTTCTCATCACCGCTGTGATCAAGTCCCCACATGCCCTGCAGTGCTGAGGGATTTGCTGCAGCATCTGCCTGTTTGTTTTTTTTCTTAACTAAATAATTTGCAGGTTCGCTTTATCATACAGATTGCTCCGCCTTAAAGTTGGTTGTAAAGATGGCAGGGTTAATCAGCAGAGTATTAAAATGACTCTGAAGTCTTGCCAGTAGAAGCAGATGGGTGCTGCAGCCAAAGTGATGAATATCCAGTCCACATGGACTGATTTTTCTCTTTGTTCACAATAACATAGAACTAGCTCAGGTGTTAATTTTAAGCTCTCCATCTTTGCAAGGTTACAGAAACCGGAATTATAATCCTGGGCAATGTGGTTGTTTCCATTTGTCTCTGGACTGTGTTAACTTTGAAACTTAATGAGGGCAATGTATGCACACATTTTTTGATGGCAAGATTATCTCTTGCTGTCTGAGCTCTCTTGAGCTGCCTTTAATGTTTTCTCCAGAAACCCCAAATTTCTCTTCATTGTCCACCATAAATAATTTTGTGGTTGATACTCAGCAAAACTAGCTCCAGAATAATTTGCTGTAAAAGGCCTAAGTCATTTAGAGAAATGATGTACTGTGTGCAGTTCTGGTGTCCTCAACATAAGAAGGACATGGAGCTGCTGGAACAAGTCCAGAGGAAGCCATAAAGATGATAAGGGGGCTTGAGCACCTCTTGTATGAAGAAAGTTGGGTCTGTTCAGCCTGGAGAAGAGAAGGCTGCGTAGAGACCTCGTAACAGCCTTCCGGTATCGGAAAGGGGTCCTACAAGAATGCCAGAGAAGGACTCTTCATCAGGGATTGTAGTGATAGGACGAGGGGTAATGGGTTTAAACTTAAATAGAAGTTCAGGTTAAATGTAAGGAAGAAGTGCTTTGCTGTGAGGGTCGTGAGGCACTGGAATGGGTTGCCCAAGGAAGTTGTGAATGCTCCATCCCTGGCAGTGTTCAGGGCCAGGCTGGACAGAGTTTTGGGCAACATGGACTAAGGTGAGGCATCCCTCCCAATGGCAGGGTGGTTGGAACTGAATGATCTTAACGTCCTTTCCAGCCTTATCCATTCTATGACTGTTTCTGTGATGCTGTGTTACTGAGTTAAATATAAGAATGGTTAATAACCATCCCATTTATATATACTCCACTTAATGTACATCTGGAACTTCAGTTGCCTGGCAAGGGAAGTCCATGTCTTTCATGCAAAACAAGGGTCACATTTGTTGAGTAATGCTTGGTGTACATAGTGACAGGGTTGTTTATGGAAAGCCTACAATGGGAATTGTACTTGGCTCTTGTGCTCTATAATTGGGCTTCTGTGCTTTGAGATTTCAGGATCAGATTAAAGAATCATAAAGGTGGGAAAAAGTCTGCCCATCCCATCCTAAGTTTAGATTCATTGTCACAACCCTGGTGTTTCCTATGGTACATCACGGAGCATGTGGCAGTTACAGTCTGTTATACTGTTATGAAAGATCTTTTTCAAAACAATCAAAGTTCATGAGAAGCGAAATAAAATGTGCATGTTCCCGCAGAGGAGCAGTTTTGTGTGCTGCATGCAAACGTTGTGTGCCTCTCTTTGAACATGGCATTCGTTCTGTAGCTCCCTGTGGGAAGAGAGCATTTGATCTGAATGGTTTGTAACTCATTTCTAGCAATTGGAAAATGAGATGCTGCAGTGTCCTGCTAATTTCAATGCTTCATGTAGTGCAAAGCAAATTGGTGCAGATAATTTTGGGGAGGGCCTGTTGTGGATGGGTTTCAAAAGATCTTCTCACGCAGAGCAGATCGTTTTTAGTTCTGGTTTTCCTTCTGAGTCTTGATTTTTACGTTCCTTTTAATCACACTGTTCTCTGCTGTCTTGAAGGAAAAGGGAAAACAGGACACCTCTGAAAACATTGAAATTGGTCGTGTTTGTAGTTCATCACTTGCTTGAGTCTGGTTCTTTTGCTTTTTGCATGTTCTGTATTTCTCACACCTCTTCTGCCAGCATGTGTTTTGGCAGAGCGGGGGCCTTGTTGTATGTGTATGGCACACAGCACCAGTGGGGTGGGTGTGGTGGGAAGATGAGTAATGAGTAGTTGGATGAACACAGGTTGTCTGTGACGTTATTTATACCAAGTGGGAGGACTTGCTACATTTTTATGGGCCTTGTGTGGATTACCAATTGGTCTCATTCATCTCCCACACGTGAGAGACATGAGGGAATCTACGAAAGTCCTGTTGGTGAATAAAAACAAGGTTCCCCAATGAGTATAATTCTTCTATTTCAAATGTACATGCCTTATTCAGCAAAAACTCAATAAAATCAACCTTTATTTTTGGAAGTAACCTCTACTTTAATGCTATAAAGGAGGTGAACCCTTCCCTTCATTGAATGGCTGCTGCTGTGACTCCTGGATGATGTGATGATGCACTTCTGCTTTTAGCTATGCAAAGCCCTTAGTCAAAGCAGAGGAGGAGATGAACACATGGGCATGAGAAATGTTTATGTTATTGCAGCCTCGTATCTCTTGTTAGGAGAAGTGCCTGGTGAGAAGCAGTTTTAATCTTGCCTTTTGTTGAAGATGGAGCTGGAGGAGTGGCCCCATCAAGGATTAAGAGACATTTGTTTAGGAGGCCTGATCTGCTGGTGAGGGGATGGCCTTGTGCTGTTCACACAAATAATACAAACTGAATGGAAGAAATATTTGGTGGAACAAACAGAAATGCTGAGACAGTTACTACAGCAAGTGCAGCTGCAGGTCTTCTGCGTCCATGTTAATCCAAGGGACAGCCCACATACATGAGGGAATCTGAGCAAATTTGTTTTACCCTAACATGCTGTAATGTGACAGCTCTTCTGCAGCTGTGCTTTATTTGAAGCTTGGGATCTCTGTGGAGGTTAGGGATGTTCACTTCAATGATTTTTAAGGTCTAGTTTCAGTCCAGCTGTTAAGGATGATAACTACTGTAAGGGAAAACAAATGTCTCATGTACAACAGACAGGTACAATCTTGGAAAAGAAAGGGCACCTCTGTCCTCCCTTTCCCAAGCATACTGTGTTGCACTGGCATGCCACTTGCGTGAAAGTCTCTGGGGCAACTGATCTATTCCAAACCTAGCAAATAGGCATTTCTTTCCCTTCCCCAGAAAGTGTGAAATGAACTCATTTCCCCTCTCTGCAGCTTTGCTTCCCATTTCTTTCAATTTCCTTAAAGGCTGTACCACCAAGGCATATAGTTTAGCTGCCTGCACTGACTTCGTACCCCTGTGCCCTCCCAACAACCTGCTTGCCCCAAGGGTTGGTTTGTGTACAGTGAAATTCCTTGCGTTTTCTAAGCAGCTGCAGTATCTTCCTGTAAACATCTCGGGGGGGGTGGGGGGGGTGGGAAGGGATTGATGTGCAGGTAATGATGGTGCAGGAAGTGAGCCACTGCATAAATAGTGGGGTTCAAGCAACAGGGAACATACTTACTCACAAGTAAGGTATTCTTTTAGCGGCACATTCTTGATCCAGATACTCTTATGTGAGTGTTAACAATTTATGCAACTGTGCACTTGCTTTGTGTGTACAAGGCTGGCTTATGCTGCAGCATACCTGGGGCAGAGATTTCTCATGTCTTTGAAGAGTACTCCTTTTGGATCCATCAGGATGCGAGCAGATGCATAAAATAGGGTTTGTGAGGTTGTAAGTGTGGAAGGAGTTGTGCAGTGCTGCATAAAACACAAATGACTGAACAAATATTGGAGGACAAGAAGTCTGTGTAATTACAGGCTGTGTGCTGGTTAATCCTAAAAGAGGATGATATTTGTGAGAGTTTCCTGCTTCCTTCCTCAGTTCCGAGTGTGCACAAGCTGGACCAAAATCTTCGGTATAGAGTACCTAAAATCCTCTAATTGTCTTTATTTGCCATGTTTTTTTCTTTTCAAAGTACAGAAGTTGTAGCAGTTGATGGAATCTGTGAATAGGCAAATAGGATCTTCTGCTCAACAGCCTGTGTGTTTTCAAGCATCTGAAAAACATTTTTAAGGTTCATGTCTACTTGGAGATGGTGTAGTCTTGAAGATAAGCAGGAAGCTATATATGGCAGATAGCAGAATAGGAGCTATCTCTAAAAAGGATGCTTTTGATCTGCTCCAGATCATATACAGAGAGGTTTGAGTGAGTACTATAAGAATCTACTCTTTAGGGTAGAGTAGCCTCTTTAGGCTGGGTACAGACACACATCTTCTTCTTTTAAGTGTTTTTGTTTCATAATTAAGTCTACCTTGATACTGTAAGGTGAAGCACTGCTCTGTTCACTGGCATCGATGTTGACCTAAAGGACATTGATTGACTTCCTCCTGCTGTTCTGTGAGATAGCTTGAATGCTGAGATGTTTTGAAGGATTGGAGACAAAACGTCTGGTTGCTTTGTGGTTAAGACCATAGCAGCTTTCATCTTAAAGTGCTTTGTGTGTGACTTAGCTGCAGAGGATGTCTCCCATTTTACAGAAAGCAAGTTATGGCTGCAGGTTCAGTGACTTCTTTCCCCTAGGACAAGAAAGAATTGAATACATTTAGAGCATGGAGCTAATGAGGGGATGTTTTTTTAAGCTCCCAGTAGAATACATGTGTCTGTCCACACATCACTGCTTTGTTGTTATTGCTTAGAATGTATTGCTGTTCCTCCCTTGTGGTAACTGTATTTGCAGGCAGAAGAGATGACATCTGCAAATGACTGATCAACTTTCAACACAAGTGTCTTCAACTTGTCTTCTGTAACTGAAATTACAGGGCATATTAGTTTTAGTGGAGAAGTGTGACTGGAGCATCTTAACCATAGGCTGGTCAATCATGAAGAATTTGGCCGTGCCTTTGTAAGGCTATATATGAGCTTTTCAATCTTCTGGTCATCAGCCATAAGCATTGTGTAGTTCACTTTCATTCTAGGGTACTAGCTGGAGTATAATCATCATTTAACAAATCACCTTGGATATTTTTGAGAACACTTGCAGGAAAGCACTTGCGTTAGTGTGTGTAGTGCCAGTGATGAGTGTGCAACTATAGGCATTTGGTTTTTGATACAGAAAGGTTCAGATTTATGCCCATTTTTGTCTTCCACATAAATTGCCACCATGCTTCTCACCCAAGCATGAGATTTTATTTTCTTTTCCAATTAAGTCACATCTGTGCTTTGCAGTGTCTTTGAAGCCCTTTGTGTAGTGGCCTAATTTGGGATATTTTTTTGTTCATAAAGCTTTTATTTGTGATGAGATGCCTCCTAACAAAATTGTCCATGGGCAAACCAAGTGTTTAAATTGAAGCCTGAAGGTGATTATCTCTCATGAGTGCATTGGAGGGAATGTAGGCTGTGGCAAGCGTAGTTGTACTTCACTGTCTGGCAAGAGCCAAACTTAATAAAGCACTAAAAATGTTGGTAGCTGCTGCTGCCTTTTGCACAATGATGTTCTTCTGTGGTCAGCTAAGGTGCTTGTCAGTGCTTCGGCAATGGGCACTGCCACTAAATGGGTCTTCAAGATTATTTTGACTGCTCGTATGCTGCAGGTTGTGTTGAGAGAGCACTTGGAAATGAGAGCTGCTTCTTGCTTGGGAAGAAGTGATGAACCCCAGTGGTGTTGGTGGCAGTACCAGCACCAGGGCTGTTGGCTCCGGGTTGTCCTAGGTAGGCATTAACTTGAGTGACTGTCTTCTGATGTTTTAATTATCTTTGCTTTGATCCAGCTGAAATATTGTGGGTTAAGCAAATAGCTGCAGAGTATGCACGGTGGCCACTTAATGATTGAGTGCATGAAAGGTGGTATTGATGAGTCTCTGAAGAGAAATTTGCTATTCAGGCTTGCAAACTTGTTTAGACCTGCAGGGGAGAATGTGGAACTTAATGCTTCCACTGGAAGGCTACTTAATGTCCAGCTTTTTTAATGTAGCTTGAGATAAAAGATCTCTAGAAGCTGTGGCTAGTTGTTTTCTTCCACCCCCCCTTCATCCTGTGAATAACTTCCTATGTTTACAGAGTGAGAGACTCTATGTTTATGTATGATGTATTTTCTCACAGTATAACTTTTGTTTGCTAATTACCCAATCTTGGATTTAAATCATGAAGTAGCTGCTTTGGAGCCAAGTTTCTTCATCTTACAAACTATGAAATAGAGCTGTGGACAGTATGGGTTTGATCTGGTCCCTACTGGTGTAGCAAGGAGCCCCCCAGGTTGGATTGTGAGCTTGGATGTCATGCAGCAGCCATGGGGAATGAGTTTTCACAGGTTCTTGCTGTACTACAAATTTAAGTCACAATCATGGTGTGACTAGTAATCATCCATTGGGGATGTCTAAATATGGGCTAGTACAGTGCAGGCTTTATTATAATAGAAATCAGAGACTCTAGAGCTCTAACAACAGAATGGTACCAAGCTTGGGTTCTTCCTGCCTTCAAATGGTTACTGAGGTTTCTGAGTGCTGCACTTCAGTGCTCAGGGTACTGGGCATTCTTTAGAGTTCTTCAGATGGTCTGGGAATGTAGAAATAACTCACGTGGTAATTTCTGTACCCTCTAACAGGGTCGATTACCCTTTTCTGAATCCTGATAGTATTTTAGCCTTGACTTTGTTAAGACACCATGCTACTATCTGGTTTCCTCCATGTCCTAATGCTCTGTTTAGGCTGAAACCCGAGCAGTTTTGAAAATACTTAATGAGTGGTTCTGTGATGCATAGAAGAACTGTCTAGTTGACAATTATTTTAATAGCATCTGAGATGTCTTCAGCAATGTTTTGTTGCATAGTTTGCAGTGTTCTGATAACATATCACTTTGTGAAAGCAGAACTTGACACAACTATGTATACTGAGGGGAAACTTGTTCCTAACCCTGCCATTGCAGAAATAATGGAAATAGATGTATGGCTACAAGGCTTTGATTTTAATTACCCCTGTTTGCTTTCCTGAAGGGTACTTACAGCTTAAATGACATCTTAATCTGATCTTTGACATGCTTTTACTTTCACTGTGTGATTATATCTCAGCCCCTGAGTTTGTACCTGTCTTCTCCTCCACAGCTCTTGCTGTGAAATCCTGTGAAGTTCCTATCTTTTGCTCTTGATGACTTAATTCCTGGCCCAGAACATGTTCTGCATAGTTGAGAATACCTTTTGCTGCTGGAGCTAAACTCGACCTTCCCCTCTGCATGGCTGTATGTCTAGCTTAGAAAGACCGAAGGGACTTTGCAGTCAGGTAATCCCTTTCCTTGCTTTGTGGTGGTATTGTGCGTTCTTAGAAGACCACTATATAAGTATGCTGCTCTTCCTTAAATAGCTCCAGTGAAAAGAAGCTCCCGACCTTTCAGAATTGCCTGTAAATTTGCCTTATGGTTGGATGGGTTCTCCAACCGGAAATTTCTTTGCTGCAAGTAAAACTAATAGTTCTTTTTCCTGTATCACCAGGAAACAGCTGATAGACAACATCAGTCTATAGGATGCTTTTGAAGTCAGTATTGAGACATTATTGCTTCGGGTTTGGTTCTGAATTTAAGAAATAGAGGGTAGACTCAGTTGGACATAAGAGAATTCTTTATGCAGTGAGGGTGATGAGGCAGTGAAACAGGTTGTGAAGAAGTTGTGGATGCTCCATCATTGGAAATGTTCGTGTTCATTTTGGACAGGGCTTAGAACAACTTGATCCAGTGGAAAGTCTCCCTGCCCATGGCAGAAGGGTTGGATTAGATGATTTTTAAAGATCGCTTCCAACCCAAGCCATTCTGTGGTTCTTTATATTTGAAATGAGGTAAATGAAACCAAAGAAGTCATGGAATAGCTGTTTGTAGAAAGAGTGAAGACACTCTTACCAGCAACATTTGTTTCAGTCTGTTGAAAGACTGGCGAGTGATTGTGAAATAGATACAGCTCAGAGAGTTTCATGAGACATGCTCTTGAATTGTTTAGTTTTCAACCAAGAGGCAAAGCCAACAAGCAGAATTTTTTGGATGGAGAAGATCAGTTATGAACTTCAGGTGAGATGATGTATGTTCTCTGCTCACCTGTGTGTTGCAGGAGCTTTTATGGTTTATTAAAGCACCAGCCTATTCATGAGTCACGGACTTCATTAAATACGTGGATTGCACAAAGGAACACATTAGTGCTTGGTAGTGCTTTGTAACCCTTGCAGTTGTGGCAGCACCCAACTGACTACTGATTTCTTTAGAAAAGAACTTCCAGTGCCAGATGTTAGCTGGGAAGGGAAACTGATCATCAGGCATTGCATATTCCATATGTTGAGGCATCTGTGGTCAGAACTATTTTTTTTTTTTTTTTTTCAGGCTGTCATTGTTTTCCTGTCCCTTTCCCTCCACTTTTTCCTGTTTTTTTGCCTGTTGAAAACCCCCTGGAAAAGGGATACTCTCTATGTGCAAACCTCACTTGCTTATCCAGGCCATTCTTTGTGTGTAGCATTTGTGACTGTCTACAACGAGCTCTCTTTGCTGCTTGGAGGTAATGCAATGAATGCCACAGAAATGAGATGTAATCCTTCTGATTCTGATATCTGAGAAAACTATGTTAAGAAATACTTTATTTTCAGAATAACTGACTTTGGAGGGGTTGGAGGACACATGCAAGAGCAAAGTTCCTTTATTTTTTTTTGCCCCAAAGATAGATGTGGTATTTGGGTGCGTAGAGCTTGATAAGTGATGTGTGTTTGGGATTCAGCCTTTTAGCTGGCATAGCTGAAGGAGCTGAGGTGAAGAAGTCCTAACTGCTGTAGCCTGTGTAGGCTTTATTCCATTTTACTGGAGTCTGCAGGTGGCTGATGTTCAGTACTCTTCTGGAAGGCATTCAGATCTTGCTTTGATAGCTGGTGAGATAAAACTAAGGCCCTGCCTGTCTGGTCCCTTTCTCTCCAGCTTCTTTAGCTACAGCAGCCAAAAGTAGACTTGGAACTTGTCTCACTGTAGAGCAGCTCTGTCTCCTTCCCTCTGCCCTGGAAGTTTGGATGGGTTGTTGATGGGAACAAACTGCTGCCTTTGGAATCAATGCCCCAGCAAGAGCTGCTAATAGGGCTGAAAAGCCTTTCTGATAAACTAAGGCATTTAAAATCTCTTGACAGTCTTCTTTAAGAAGATGTGTCTTGTCTGTGGGAGTTGGGGTTCATGGAAATAAATTATTAAAGGAAGTAAGTGCCTTTTCTCTTAATGTAGAAAGAAGATTTGTAACTTCCTGGCAGAAGGAGTGACAGAAGAGTTTTAAACTGTCAAGGCTGCAGATTCTCAAGTTATCTGAAATAAATACAACAATCTGGGTTCTTATTCTTGCTGCTAGATGTAATCAATAAAAAAATACAGTAAATATGATTCTTTGCTGCGAGTCTACCCTTTATTGAGAAATCACTGCATTTCTCATCTGAGTCTCTTCTTACTGCTACTGCAGGATTGCTGGCCTGAAAGGGAAACCCAAACTTCAATAAACCTCTTTTAGAGTTGTGTTTGTATAGGGTGGCTGTGCTAGTTCACTAGAAAAAGAGAAAGAAGTTCTTCATCTTCTTCCAAAGCTGCCTGTGGGATCATGGCCTGATATTCCCTGATGTGGTGGGCTTACCTCAGGCAGCTGCTCTCTCTTCCTCCTCCTCAATGGGACATGGAGGAAATAGGATGTGAAAGCTCATGGGTTGAGACCAAGATGAGGAAATTGCTTACCGGTTTCATAGAATCACAGAATAGTTAGGATTGGAAAGGACATTAAGATCAGCTAGTTCCTGTCATGGACAAATCAGACTTGGTGTGAGAAGATGAGATTTATTGCCAATTAAAATACACTTGAATGGTGAGGAAAATGGACCAAAATGAAACCATCTGCCCATGGGTCCAGATGTTGGATGGGATTCCCCTGCATGAACATGGTCCCCAGTGGCAGGCAGGGAGGACCCATCCCCAGGAGCTGTGGCTGTGGAGGACAGTCTGGCTGGATGCTGGTGTCTGGCACTTACAAGTGCTTTGCCGGTTGAGCCTGGTGCTGCTCAAACGGTTGTGGTGCCTGTCCCTGAGGGAAAGCTGTTTCATGTCCCTAATTGTGCACTGTCTGCACTGGTGACAGGCACAAGGCGCCATCTTGATTCTCAGCCCTGAGGCAGAAGGGTGGTTCCCTGCCTGTGCTCAGTGTAAGTTAGCTGGAGCTGGGCCCTGGGATTGGGCAATTAATCACCTATAAACTGATTAATTAAGCAGTAGGGTGGGATGGTGGCATGTTATGGCTTACAGGTGATGTGCCTTGATGGGCAGGTGTGCTCCACGGAGCAGCTTGACGGGATGTGGCCCTGAGGAGAGCTGTATGGAATGGTGAAACACCCATTTCGTGGCAGGCATGTCAAATTGCTTCATCCAATGGTGAAGAAATAATTGGGCACAAAATAGTCTCCGGATTAAACCATTAATGATTTCAAGAACCTATTTAAACAAGCCCTCACCATAACTAATTTCTGTTCTAACCCGTGAGGAGCTAAAGGGAGGATTTGTGACCCAGATTCCTGTAGTAGCTCTTTTCCAAGCTGTGGCGGAGGCAGCAGAGAGGCCTTCTGCTTTCACAGATAACAACAGGGCCTGAGTAGCCCTGACATTTAAAAAGGGGAAAATTGATTTGCTTTATCAGCCGGTTGGAATCAGAAATTGCAGAAGGAGCACAGGAAGCTCTGGGAGAGACTGGATTTAAAAATACTGTGTTATTACTCTTTGAAAGTGGCTTTTTGTCACAAAAGTGCTACTTGGACAAAGACATCTTAACTCCACCTGCCTGTTTCTTTGTGCTTAAATTGAGAAAGTAA
This sequence comes from Forpus xanthops, assembly GCA_032466535.1. NCBI lineage: Eukaryota > Metazoa > Chordata > Aves > Psittaciformes > Psittacidae > Forpus > Forpus xanthops. Next base: position 48,195 of record JASSUY010028924.1, read on the forward strand.
TAGGTGTTGAGTTAGGGACAAAGTTCGATGGCCCTTTGGTGTGCAGTTTCCACCACTGTTAGTATTTCTCCTGACGGCAGCTTTGACAAAGCAGGAACTATTATTGCAGACATGGAGGTGAGATGTGGAATGGTGGCTGCAATGCTCGAGGTGGCATGTGAAGAAGCCTTGGAAAAGGAGCTGCTCCATAGAGTACTGGAGCCTTGCAGTATTTACAGCTGTAGCTTGATTACTATGTCATCTCCTTGTTTTGTCCCCACAGCTGCCACTGTAAATGGCTTCCTTGCTTCCTAGGTACTGGAGATGGGATAAAACCCCAGTTAGTAGGTCTTGCGAAGTGGTGGCTGTTGTGCCTACTTGTGCTGTAGGTGGGAATCAAGGGGGTTTTTGTTTCAGCAGGGATGTGGTGATGGAAGAATTTTGGAAAATCTGAAAGTGTTTATGTTTAAGACTTTTGAGTTGTGTGTCACCGAGAGAGGTGAGCTTGAGGACATGGCTTCAGTGGGGAAAAGTGAAATCACATTCTACTGGAACACAGATTACACAAACTCCTCCTAATTTTCATCTCAGTTTATTAGAATTCAGAGTTGTGGAAACAGATGAAGCTACCACGGGCTGAGCAGATGATGCTGGAGTTCATATCACTGCTGTAAAACTGTTGAAAGGCTTCCTTTAAACAAGCAAAAAAGCCCCTTAGAAACAAAACACCCCTACCACCTTCATCCTCCCCAGCAATACCTACTGCCCAGTTCATTAATTCAGTGGCACTGCAACCAAAATGCTGCATTTCTCTTGTTGCTCAAAATAAGATGAGATGCTTTTGGCCAGTGTAGGAGGGCCCAGCTGAAGAGATTGCATTGATTTCAACCCAACAAATCTAGCGAGCTATTTAGGTGTGCTGTTACAACTTATTTAAGTAGGCTTGGCTTGAAGAGAGCAATATTTTTAAAGACAAAGAATAAACGGTTGTGGAAATTCTTGGTGACTGTTCCAGTGTTGCTTGCTTTGTGACTGCACACACAAAAAGGTGTTTTCTTCCTGAGCTGTGTATTGATAGGAGTGTCTTAAGCTTCCCTGCAAAGCAGCTAAACGCAATGCTGGTATGTCAGTCTCCTGCATGCCATCAGGCATGTTTAGTTGGATAATACACCATCGAGATGGAAACATAATCGGGCTGCTTCGGTATCCTCCACTTGCTGGCTTGCTTTGCTTGAGAATCTAGTAAAGCCTTAGGCCCTGCTGTTAATTGTCAGGGCTTTCAGGGCTCCTGGCATACACATGCATAATGCATATGCAGCATGCAGGCAAGCACTGAGAGACCGAGTTCAGAGTAGGGGATTTCACTAAGACTAATAGGTTTAAAGAAATAGCAGATTTTTCCTCTTTGAAATAATTGGTATGTTTCCTTCATATCTCCCCCCCCCCCCAGCCCCCCAGTGTCAGTTTTTGCCTAGCACAAAACACTTCATTTTCTAGGTCTCACTGCCCAAATAACTGCTTTCTCTTTTTCCTTATGCATTTCCCACTGGCTTTGTCATGTGTAGGTATAATGAGTTTTTGTGAACACCTGTTTTACATTGGGGTTTTATTGGTTTTATTCGTTTTTGCTTGTCTTTCAAGAAAAAAACTGCAAGCCTGAAAAATGGAGTTCCAGTAGGCTTCCCAGTGCATATATTCCAGTGGATATATTCTGTCTTCCCAGAGCTGGAATATGGCTGTCAGCTTTTGGGGTAGGGTCTCTCTTTGCCCCAGACTGCCGCTCATGGCAGTGCATTTTGTTTTACTTACAAAAAGCAGTCCAGTTTATTGGGGGTGTGTGTGTGTAGGATTGAGTTTGCCACAAGCAACTGCATTTGCTTGCAACCTCTTCCAGTCAGAGCTGGGGTAATGTTAGCCTTGGGGATTTGCCTTAACTGGGTTTTATTGTGTAGTTGCTCTGGTAACAGCAAGTCTTATACCTTTATTGAAGGAAGCAGGGATATTTTATTTTAGTTTCTAGACTCCAATCAAAGGGAAATTTTGGGGCTTCTTTCTACTGCAGTTTTTGTGTTAACAGAAAATTTACACTTGCTTTGCAGAGCAGTTACCTTCTTTTGGGCTAAAAAGGATGATCTTTTTTACCTTAAAAATCTTTCTTTCCCCCCTTCTTTTTTTAACTTTGGAAAATAAGGATCAGAGAACTTGCAAGAACACTCGGTGTCCCTATTCTAAATAAAAAAACCTGGGCTTTTAACACCATTTTAAAAAGGGGGGAAAATGTTTACAGGAAACTTGGAAGTCAAGAAGAATTAAACCTTCTTAAAAAAACCCTGCATGCACTCAGTGCCACGCTGCTTTATCAGCTGCAGTTCTGAAGTCCTCTCCAAGGTTGTTCGAGACTATTTTGGAAGCAGGTCGAGCAGTTACAAGAGTGCCTTGGGAAAGTTTGCCTTACGGCCACTGTGCATTTTCTGTGCCCAAATGCTGAGTTACCTTGAGTTAGTGTTTGAGGTGGCCTCTGGTCAGCTCAAACCCTTTATTGTGAAGGCTTTTAAAATAACTTTACTTGCTATTTTAGAATGAGGATGGGAACCTAGTAATGACACAGATAATCCAGTTGTAGAAAACAACTCTTCTTTACGAAGGGATCCTGCCTTTGGTTTTGGCAACTTCCCTGTACATGTTGTTGTGAGATGCTAGCGCCCCATTTCTAATAGGCTTGGGTTTGCTGTATCCATCCTGAGTGTTTCTTTTCCCTGCTTTAGTTGAAATCCCACATCTCACACAGTTTCTAATAGGAAAAGTCTATAAAACTCCCTCAGAGGACCGGCTGTTACATCTGGGTTCAGAACCAGTTGACATCCCATCTGCTTGGGGCTGTTGTCTAAGGATGTGAAAGAGAACTTGCTGGGAAAATCTATTTTACTGTTACTGGATTGGGATTTATTGAAGGTTTGGTTATTGCTTTACTTCTATTTTAATTTGTTTCTGGAGTGTCAAAACCAGAATGCTCAAATTAAGTATTCATTATTGTGTTTTGTTTTTCTTGCAGGGAAGTTACCCAGTGTGGGAAGATTTTATAAATAAAGCTGGGAAACTTCAGTCTCAGCTTCGGTAAGTTTTGTGTTACACAGTCGAGATCCCCCACAGTTCCTTCTATGTGCAAACAGTAAGATTAAATGCAGCTTCTGCCAGGGTAATTTGCTAAACATGTCCTAGTAAAACTTCATATTTCATAGTCAACACCCATGCATGTAATTTTTCACATACCTACTACTGCTGTTTTCATATATTTAGGAAAATACGTAATCTACTACAGGCTGTACATAATAAACATAAAATAAGTTAAATTTCATGGCTTCTTTGTGGAAATTGGAGCAACAGTTTCTTGTTGGTTAGCAAACACATTTGGAGTTAGCCTTATGTTGTCCTTTGTATTACTGTAGAATGCAGTGGGTTTATATTAGTAGAGGACACAAAATGTTAAAGTGTCTTAACCCTTAACAGCATGTTTTCTGACTTAAAAATGAAGGGAATTCCTGTACTGGATCACTTATTGATGATTATTAAAGCTTAGGTTATTGGGATATACTTTGCAAATGGCATTGTGCATTACTTAAGTGCCAGAAGTAGCATGCTCAGACCAGTTCTATCTCTAGAATTCATTCACTTTGTAAGATTTATCTCTGCTGATAGGAATCCAAGCTCCATTTCTTCACAGCCCTCCCTGAAGCACAGTCTCTGCTGTGCTCTCCAGAGCATCAGTGTTGTTTTTCGCAGCAATGGTAGCAGGTACAACCAGTTCTTGGCAGCCTGCTTTGTGGTTCAGTGTTGTATTGTGAGCCATTCCTGAAGCAGCTGGGGTTTAGGCTTATTTGCCCTAAACAGCTGGAATGTGCTATTCTGCCACACCATGCCTCAAATACCACACTTGCATGTGTTTTTTTTCAACAATCATATCACATTGTGAAAGGAACAAAGGAAGCAGCGAAAGAAGAGAAATGGAGAACTTTCCTAACCCTGTGTGCTCTTTAAACACAGGCCTTCTGGGAAGGCATGAAGGATAGTTTTATTTCCCAGTCCTATGGTGTTGCATTCAGTCAGGGTAGTGTTTTTCTAGCTACAGGAACATGCAGTCAGGCAGCCTGAAAGCCTCTTTGAGGATTTGCTGTTGTTCATTTCTAGCAAATGTTAGCCTTTTGCCTCTGTTTCACTTCTGTGTGCTCTGATAAAGGAGAGCAGATGTCATCTGAGCTGGAGCCAGGTCTTCCTGGATCTTGTTACTGGTGAAATGGAACTTTGTTATTAGCAATAGAATTAATAATTAACAACATGGTACATGAGTAACAGCATGACCCACAAGTTTGGAAGATGAACACACTTAAACAGAATGCCAGGAAAGGTTATCTGGTTCCAGGCTCAATATTGCTGGCTAGCTGTTGGGAGTGGTTTTGCCCTCCCTTTAATCTCCTGGACATGTGGAGAGACCTTACACATTCACTTGGTCCTCTCAAGCCTGTTTTTTTTGTGTTCAGATCTTTTGTGCTGTCACCAGGCTATTTACTATGCTGCCAGTTATGTCGTCTGTATCTAGAGCATGTTTGGAGTGAGGCTTGAATAAAATCTGACCTAATTAAGCAGTCCTGTGGTCTTCCTGGCTGAGGATCAGGCTTCCTGCAGGTCTCCTGGGTGTTTTTGAGGGCAGCAAGGAGCTCTTTGAAACAAAGTGAGGTTGATGGTCTTCCTTCAGGATTTTGCTTGGAGAAGCTGACTGATGCTGTTGGGAGAGGAAATGAGAGTTACTGTTAGAAAAGATGTGCAACTGTGGAGAGGGCAGAGTTGCACTTTACCTGTAGAGCCTTGGCCTACTTTCTTTTAAACTGGGTCAGGCAGATTCTAAACCATCAGAAATCAGGTACTGACCTGAGGTGTTCAGGGCTCTAGGGCCTGCTTATGTAGAACAAACGTGTTTGGAAAACTGTGCCTCACGTTTGCTGTCCACTTGAACAGATTCTGTGTGTGGTCTGAATTTGCTTTCCTAGCCTGAAGGGAGATGGGACTAGTGGGGTTGACGCTTCGGATTGTGGAGTCTCCGAGATTGTTGGTGTACTTCCTGGGAAGAGAGGAGGCTCCTCCTGTTTGGAGGAGCGCTGGATTGGAAAGAAGTTTTGTTTGTTTGTGGTGGTGTTTGGGATTTTTTACTCCTGAAGTGGAGATCTTTGTTCTTTTCCCTCTTTTCCATTTGCCAAAATCAGTCTGATTTCCAAAAAGTTGTGAATTTCTGTTTCACGCTCCTCAGATAAGAAATTCAAGAAAGTGCTTGACCCAGGATCCTAGATAAAAGGAAAGTGCTTATTCTTAAAATACACATGCTCCCTGGAAAATAGCAGTGGCTGTAATTTGTACACTAATGGATGCAGTATAATGCACGTTAGATTTGTTTTTCATGTTTGACTGCTTAATATTAGTTCGTCAGAGGAAATCAGAGAGAAGGGGGATGTGCTCTTTTGAAACAGCACCTGTCCTGTGCCATTCGCAGCACGGAATTAGCATGGCTGTCTCCAAGTCCATAGTGCTAACACAAAGCGAGGAAGGGATTAAGAAGTGAAGGAGGAAAAAGGCTAAATTCAGCTGTAAAAGAGGATATTTTTTGTGGCCTCTGCAGGTTCACAGTGGTATTCTTTATAAGCTTAAATGTTTTTGGCAATAATTAAATAGGCAGCAATGAGACACTGCTAATGTTTTGTTATCTGTATGCATTTCAGGACTACAGTAGTAGCAGCTGCGGCCTTTTTGGATGCCTTTCAGAAAGTGGCTGACATGGCTACTAATACACGTGGTAAGCAGATGTGTCAATATTGAGTTTAACAGAATGCTGTGTGGTTAATACACCATTTGTTGCCATGAAAAAAAGTCTAACTTGCTACATTGACAAGCAGATCTGTGAGACATCTGTTAGATGGACTTGCACTTTGGAAAAGCAGCACGTGAAAAAGGAAGTAGTCTTTTCTTTACTGAAAAAAAATACTGGAAACCTGTAATTTAAATGTGTCATCAATCATATGAACACTTCTTAATTACCATTTGAATTCTGTGTTGATGAATAATATTTTTGAAAGCAAGATTTACTGAAATCTGTATTCACTGATGCTTCTGTACCTTACGAGAATGTAAACGGCTTGATATTCAGCTGGTATAGATAAGTGTGGGGTTGCTGAGGACAGCTGATGTTATGGCCTTTGGGGTCTGCAGATCATGATGATAGTATCCTGTACTTCCATCTCTGAGGAAAGCCTTTGCTCATCCCTCCTCTTAAGTCTGACGTTATGATCAAGGTAATTTTCCTGAGCTGTGGGCTTCTCTGGGTAACAGTCTAAGCTTGTTGGTGAGTATGGAGGCCAAAAGAGTGCAGCTGGCAATCTTTCCAGGCTGCTGAGTTGAAAGGGAACAAAAGGCTGGTTCTGTCTGATGTTGGATGGCCAGTGACCAAGTCATTGCATGCAGATGTCCCTGCAGCAGTAGGGCATTCCCCATGGTCACTTCATCCCTGGGCTCTGTTACTGAAGAGTAAATCCAAAGTGTATATATCACTGCTGAGTGAGTGGCTTTTGGACACCTCTAATCTTAGAGGTTTTGCAACGTTTTTTTTTGAAGTCCTAAAGTGCCCTTGTTGCTTGACTTGGGGAGCAAGGCAGTAATGCTGCTAACAGAAAGAGTGTGCATTTCCATTAGCGGCGTGCAAGCTCAGCCAGACTTATCTTTCCCTCCATTTCTGGCTGATGGGAGTAGCAGCAGCTGCTGGAGCAAGTATCAAGCCATAGGATAACAGGAAGGAACAGTTTGGGTTTTATTTCTTTCTAAAGCCAATAATTACATTTTGATAAGAAGTTCCTGATTATATGCATACCTTCTGTATATTATGGGTAATCTACTCACATAAAATAATAAACTCTCCAGAAAGTAGAATAAGCTAGGGATGAGACCCAAGGCAGAACTCAGCTTGGATTTCTTACATGTCTTTCTTTTGAGCATGCTGTCCTATTTCTTCTCCCATCCCTGAAGGGAAAACTAAGTAAACGCTATGAAAATCCTTGAGACTTGTCTTCTGACTGTGCTGGCAGGCTTATAGAACTTGCATTCAGATACCAGAACAACTAAAACTCTCCTACTCTCAAACAAAAATGGCTTGTGCGGGTTTTTGAAGGGTATTTTGCACTTTCTGCTGTGTTGTTTGGACCAAGTCCAACAGGCATCGTGTCTTGTCTCTTATCTCTTCGAACACATCCTTTACAAAAGCAGCTCTGTAAATCCAAGCCTGCCAAATTTGTATAGCTCTTCTATTCTGCCTTTCTGCCTTCCCTGACTGAAAAGATAGAAGGGAATTTTGGTTTTATTTTTAGGAAGTGATGTTCTGGGCAAAGAATCAAAACTCCAAGCTAGTTGGTAGTTCTGATCTGCCTCCCAACTTCTGCTTGTGCCCATTTGGATATTTACATCTAAGTACCCTATTGCCTTGGAGCATCTCTGAGGTTGCACAGTGGTCCTTTAACAAAGACAAGTCCTCCTAGCTTGCTGTGGACAGGGATAAAGGGCTGACCCTATGGAAGATGATGGCAAAACTCTCCATGAATTACTAGATCACAATTTTGTATAAACTTTTTTGTTGTTGATATAAGCAACTATATTCAGAAGACAAAACCCAAACAAGTTTAGTGTTATTATTCTCTTATGTGAGGATTTTAGTGGGCTTCCAGTACTTCCTTTGAGGAGTTACCTAACTTGGAACAATTATTTGTTAAATTTTGCCTGTTACTTATCCACGGGTTGGATTTCAAACACTTGGCTATGCTTCACACTGTTTAGAGGCTTCTCAGTGAAGAGATTAACCAAATTCAGTATTTCATGTTCAACTTCTAGGGATATATAAGAATTTTTTAGCACCTTCCATGACAAAGGCAGGGAGGGTTGGTGTGTTTTAAATCATTAAGGATAGTTTATCACTGTATGAGCCAAAAGCTTCTTCTGGGAACTGTATATAAGAGTGCTGAAGCATATGCCTGTTCCAGAGGGACAGTGTTAGTTTTCTGTGGGATGACTGGAGTGTGGAGAAGCTGGGTACTGCATTTTATTTGTAATTGCTTATAGTTTTCCAGAAAGTGAATTGTTATTTTAAGACCTGCTGATCTCGCTGATGGCAGTGTTTTATCAGTCAGCAGAAGCACTTTCTGGCTACTCTTTAATCTGTTTGCATCAGCATTGGCTTTGAAAGAAGAAAAAGTGTTTACATGGATATACATGTCTACACACACACACAAGAAGAGATCGGTGCCTTTGCAGGCACTGTGTGTTTAAGTATCAGATCTTGCTTCCATCAACTACAGTCCTTGTTCCAGCTGATGTCTTGCTCTACCTCATGTGCCATTACTGCTGTTCCTAAATATCGTCTTTTCCTGTTGATGCATCTTTCTTTTTGTCATTCACTGCCTTCTAGTTCTTCAGTGGTACCCATGTTTATATCCAAAGTCCCATTTGGAGCTCAGGAAGAGGCCATAATTTGAGATCTGCTGATGGCAAAACTTTTGTCTGGATGAGCTTGATGACTTGCACTTTGCTGCATTTTCTTCACGTTGTAGCTTTTGAAGTGTCAAAAGATCTAAATGTGAAGTACCTGGAGTTTTGTGGTGACTTCAATACACTGATTTCATGGCCAGCTCATTTCAGCTTTTACTTTCTTTGTCTCTCCATTTAGGTGTGAATCAACCCACAGTTAAATCTGTCTTTCTACCTGAGTTCAGTTCCCTCAGTGCAGTGCTTTTTGATTTCAGCCTGACAAGGAGAAACGTGTGTGTGTGTGTGTGTAAATTCTGATGCATCTGTCTCCAAAAGGTTTTATTTCTATGTGTCTGACCACTTGAAAAGCCTCATTTGAGTGGGGGGGGGCTATCAAGTTATGTGGGTGATCCTCTAATATTGATAGCTATATAGCAGCTTGGACTCATTTCTGCTGGTTCCAGAGGTCTTTACAAACAAAATTCCTTCAGGTGTTTTGACTTTTGAGCTCTAACAAGATACACACGTCTATCTAGCAGTTTGTGTTATTCAAGCTACATCAGTTTGGCATACAGCCTGGAAGGACCCCATAGTCTGCAGTGGAATCTGGTATTATTTCTCACTACGATTATTAAAGAGAATGCTCACAAAATATTAAATTAGATACTTCAGGGTACCTTTAAACTCCAGTGAAGTTTCCTTTTGGGGAGATGTGTTGTTTGTGAGATTTAGTTGAGCTTTTGCTCATATGGTTAAGTCTTTGAATACCTGAAATTTTGACTGTTTTTATCCTCATCAATTCTAACTGAAGCATGAAAGAGATTGAAGTCATTTAATAGCTCTTTACCTAGTATTTTGTGCATTAAAAATTAATCTTATTACAAAAACAAGAACTGTGCATCCCAAATAGAAACATATATCACATATAAGCATGTTATAAGTTGGGTTTGAACAGTATGTAAAAGGGCGTATGTAAATTGCTTTGCTTTTTGCATGATAATATTCTTCTGCCTCCACTGCACTTGAATGTCCTTTGTAGATAAGTGCTAGAATTCAGGAGCTTGAAACAAGTAGGTGAGAAGAATAACCATCCTGCTTGTATAATGATGAAGATTAATGTAAAGACGAGCATGTTTCTTCTACATCTATTTAATGCACCATCAGTGGCTTCTGGAAAAAACCCTTGCCCCTGTCTTGTCTACCTGCATCTTCACAGGTGTAAATTAAAACTTAGGGAAAGGTGATCTAAAAGCTTTGATTTACCCTGAAGCTTAAAATTGATCTTCAAAGTGAGCTGGTTAATGAGGCAGCTGATACCCAGGCTTGTGGGTTTTTTGTTTTTTTCCTTCATATAGGAGGAATTTACATACACATAGGTGTGGTTTGGTATTAGCAGCTTAGTTAAATCACTTCAAGATACATTTCAATGTATCACGCAGCTTTTTCTGGAGAGTTAAATTTTACATATTGAAATGCTGTTTGAAGTTGCCTTGTTTCAACTTTGCAAGTGCTACTAAAGGTATGTTTTCCCTGCCTTTGGTAATTCTAATGCCTGTCATTGCTGGTTGGTGTTACTTATGTTTTCTATCTTCTATTTTATAGATCTTTGAAGAGGACTTTAAGGTATTGCAGAGCCACTGACAGGAGTTGCAGGAAATACTAGTTGAGGGTGCCAGGTGGGCAGAGAGGGTCTGAGATTGGGCAAACAAAAGCTGTTTTATGGTCGGCTAGCTACAAAGGGACCTGAAAATAAACCTGGAAGCAAAACTCAGCCTGAGTCTGCCTGGCATGTAGCAGTGACAGGGTAGCAAAAAGCCAGTATAGCCATTTTAATATTACCCTTTTGAGGAGGAGGATATACGAGCCTAGAGGTGCTGCACTGAAATGTCTGTACTTTGAGGCCACATTAAACTTTATCAGTGTGCAGAAATGTAAGTATGGTTTAACACTTACTTATAAAATTAAATCTGATTAATATCTGTGTCTGCCTCGGGTAGCTCTTGTACTGCAGTGTTCAGTGACTGCTCTTCAGGTTTAATAAAGCTGCTTAAAAATAGTACCTTTGCTGCAGATCTGTGTTCCTGGGCAGACTCTGCATCCATGTTGCTCCAGGTATTATGTGAGTGCATCTTCAGTAGCCCTTACTCTGTCTTTTCTGCTGTTGTCTTAGGATATAAATGGTATGTATTGAAGTGGTTTTCCAAGGTGACAAGCTGCACAAAGTGTGGCAGTGCTGGAATTAGCATCTTATCTTTCTGAGTAAGTGTGCTTAGGCCTTATGAACTGGTATCTTGCTCACTACAAATAAACCACAGTGTGACCCTGGGGAGAAATCCTTGACACTACAGCAAAATGTTACAGGCAGCACTGAAAGGTGGCTTCCCTCCACCCCGAAAGAAATGAAAAGGGAGTCTGGGGATGGGAAAAACTGCACGATCTATAACAGTAGACTTAAAATCTGTTTTTTAACATTTTGAAAGTAGAGTCCTATGTTCCTGGCTATGGACTGGGGAGCTGTGATGAGCGTCTGTGCATAATTTTAGAGTGAGAAGAGAGCTGGGCACAGAGAAAAGGGGGTCTCATTGTCCAATTCCTTTGTCTTTCTGGCTCTTTAATTTCAGATGCTCGTACTTGAATAACAAACCCTTTGTTTGAGCTTCCTGTCAGTTAAGATAAGACTTTGTAATAAGCACTCATTCCTCCTGTGGAGTCTTTGAAATAAAATAACACAGTCCTAGCTCTTTCTTGTGGATTTTAAAACATGAAATAATCAGGAAGAAAATTATTTAAATGAACCATTCAGTCTTCCATTATACTTTCATGGAGTGATGCAAAACACAGGACCAATTCATAATAGTTGGCTGGATGCATATTACACATCTGTTGCATTTTGAGAAGTGGGACTTGGAAAGGCTGCTAAGTGCTAAAATTATAAAACATGTATATAAAACACACATAAAAGGAGCCGTGCTATATTATTCTCTTATTTCCATATTCCTGTCCCTCTCTAGATGAGTAGCAAATGTCAGTTCATGTCTTCCAATTAGTGTGGCACCCTGAGAACCCCGCTGCTGATGTGAGCCCGTTTGGCTGGATGGAACCAAAATAGGATGAACAGCTTAGATGCCCAAGCGCAAGTGAAGTGGTTTGGTTATTCATGACTAGATTTTGTATGTAGGGGATTAAAAGGGCCGCTGTGCACATAAAGCATTGCCATTGCCTTTTCTTTGGGTGAGTGTGTGCATTGCAGCATAAAGAAATTTTATTTACTTATTTTGGCCTCCTTTTTCTTTGAGGCCAAGATGAAATCTAGCTCAGGGTCACTGGTGACATTTGTGCTGCTTTGGTGCTCCTACTAAGAAATTTCCAGGGCAACAGATAAAAATAATTGCTATAGTGACTTACATAGTCACTACCCTTTGGTATAGTGCACAGTGTGATGCACAAGTGGAGTTTGTTTTTGCCTACAACCCGGTATTCTTTTAAAGCTTAAGGTGCTTTGCTAAGAGGCTGCAGTGTTGTTAGGAGAAGGGGTAGAGCTTCAAGTGATTGTGTGTGCTGACAGAAACAGAACATTTGAATGCAACGCTAATTTCTGTGAAGGAGAAAAATTAAAGGATGAGAGGGGGAAGAAGGAAAGAAGCTGCTTTAATACTTCATCCAAGGAGTGGGCAGGTGTGTCAAGGTTGGAGTGGCTGGCTTTTTTTTTTCATGGCCAAATGTAAATCCACTCTCTATCATCCTGTCATCTGAATCAGAAATCTTTGGGAGTATGTGAAGTGGGGTTAGCATGGAGTTAATTTTTCATATACTCAGTCTTAGTTGTAGTTCTTCCTCTCCTGTTTGCTACCTGGTTGTGTTGCTTTTAGGACAGAGTATCAAATCATGTTTTCCTGTAGGCTTTGAGTGAATGGATGTCCCCAGCACCGTGATGATTTCGTGTCTCTGTGGGCATCTTCATGTGTAGCACCTATACTTCAGTAAATAAATACTGGGTTTGTAGCTCCAAAGAGTTTTCTCAGTCTTAGCAATAGAATTATGTCTTAGGTATCCAGTTTGGGAAAAGTCAAGATAGATCATAAATGGCTCTGAGAATTTCCTTTGAATTATTTATTAGGGTAGACGCAAAGAGGTAGAAGTGTCCTTTTGATAGTGGGATGTGGATTTGAAAATGGAGGCTGAGGTTTGGGTTAGCGGTTGGTTTTCCCAGTGTAGCACATGTTCCTGTGGTGGGAGATCCCCTTTCAGGTTAATTTAGTCAGCCTTTTGATGTGATAAATTGCTAGTTGGCACATACCAACAATTCTGTAGGAACCACAACAAGAGAATTGTTGCAGCTTTTAATCTATCACCAGGATAGCAAAGGTGCTGAAGATCTGTTTCCGCTGCGTTTTATTTAGTAACTTTATTTGCCATGAGACAGAAAGGAAGGTAGTGTGTGGTATGGGAGGAGAATTAAAAACTCAGTTCAGACTAAGCTAGGCTCGTGAAGTAGGATAGTGCTTCTTGCCTTGTGAACCTTGGTGTAACGTGCTGTGGATGCAGTAGAGCAGTTGCTGTGCTTATGCTCCCTCACAGAGTCATAGAATAGTTAGGGTTAGAAATGACCTTATGATCATCTAGTTCCAATCCCTCTGCCATGGGCAGGGGCAACTCATGCTGAACCATGTCACCCAAGGCGCTGTCCAACCTGGACTTGAACACTACCAGGGATAGAGCATTCACAACTTTCTTAGGCAACCCATTCCAGGGCCTCACCACCCTCACGGTAAAAAACTTCCTCATATCTAGCCTAAGCTTCCCCTGTTTAGGTTTGAACCCATTACCCCTTGTCCTACTGCTAGAGTTGCTAATGAAGAAGCACTCCCACAGCATCCTTGTGGGCCCTTGTGTATTACAGTCTGTCTCAATGTAGGTTGTCATCTTATTGGTTACGTCAGAGGTAGCTTCCAGGAAGAGATAATAGATAATGTGATGATGAAGGATCAGGTTGGTGCTGTCAGCTGGCTTGAGGCAAACTCATCAGACTTCTAGGGAAGTGCACATGTACCTGACCAGAGCACAGGTAGTTGCCTCAGCCCATAAGTACCTCAAACCATTTGGCTTGCTGATACAAAGAACTGCCACAATTTTTGCAAAGGCTCTTGTGCAAAGATAGTGCACTTTGACTTGGAATGTCTTCTCTAGCTCCCTAAGTCTGTTCCTACCCTGGCTGAACAGAAGTTATGTTTATTTCTAATGACAGACAAGATGTATAAAAAGTGAAAGTGCAAGCTGCAGCAATGTTGACTGGAGCATCCAGAACAATGGAGCTCAGTCTAATAATTAACAAAAGCATTTACTATAGTCATTAACAGAAGCACCAGTGGCATTTGCATAGTCTAACAGGTTTTTTTTGCCCCATGATGCAGTCCGCCTCACAAAAGGATGCTTTTCCATGAGCTGTCAGAGGTGTCAGGACAGTAGACCATGTATGTTCACTCTGTGTGTGTCCATGCAAACTAGCGTTCCTACTGCCAGGTGGTTTACTCGGTGATATGATTCATCTCATGTTTGCGTGCCTGCTGCTTCCAGGGAAGCAGTGCATGTTCATGCTAATAATGAGGTCTTGCTTAAAAATAGACCACCTTCGTTCATTTTCTTGTCCTTCTGTTTGCCCAGTGATTTGTCGGGTGCTGCCAGCATGAATGTTTGTCCCTGTTGCTGTGCAAGCTGTTCACCCCTTCCCTCCTCCCCTGCATGTTTGTTGTCTTCAGTGAAGCAGTTCCCTGCTCTTTTCTCCCCTGGTTGAGATAGCAGAGCTTGTGCTGTTGAGGTTATGGGATCATTTAGAGAGGTGGGGTCCACGCTTGTTCTGGGTTTGAAGTAGAAAATTAGCATCTCCCTAGGACAAGAAGCGCATTGTGCTGTGTGTCTTCCCCTTACACTCCAACGCTGGATGAAGTTCAACCTGTAGAACTACTTCTGAGAAGTTAAAATGTTATTATTACCTCTCTGTTTCACTTCAGGGCTCAGAGCCCTATTCTTGTCTTTGTGCTTTTTACAGTGGTTTTCCCTACAGATTAATCTGTGACTTTCTCTCCATTCAGGTTACTTTTTTGGACAGGGTGGAGAAGAAAAGGAAGATGGGTTGTTTCCAGAGGAGCCCAGGGTTGTGACCTGACAGTACTTCCTGTGAAATGTTTGGGCTCAGATTACTTAGATACACTTAAATCTTTCTATTTGCTTTTCCCCCTCCCAGAATTTGCTTGTGTTGTTGTTTCCACCTGGTTGCATGTAAAAAAGAGTATGTTTTCTAACCTAATGAAGCAGTTAAAAAATGCTGCAACCTTTGTAGCAGCCATCCCAGCACACAGGCTTTATGGAAACCACTTCAGAACTAACGGCGGTGGCAATTGTATGCATGTGTAGGAGTGGAGGACAGCACGTTTTCATTTGCAGCTTGGCGTTGTCGCGGGGTGGAAGAGTCTGGCTTTGTACAATCAACCCCTGCAATTGTTGTGAAATTCTCCTCTCCTGCAGCATTTATTACTATGTAAAATTGAAATCTGCATGATTTCCTGCTGCGAGTGCCTGTGCCCAGGGACTGGTTTCTATAGTAACTAATACCAAGGAGCTCGCTGGGGCTGTGCTCCAGAGCTGTGTGAGTGTATTTCGCAGTTCCATGCAATCCTGTATGAGTATTTGATTGATGACAAACAAGCAGTCGGAGGGTTTTGGCTGCCATTGCTACAGTAGTAGCACTGTGTGCCTCAGCATGTACACTGAGGTCTAAAAATAGGCATTTTGCAAAATGGAGGCGGAGGTTTGTGTGGTGCCTTCCCCCTCACATGCTTTCCCCTCTCGCTGAGGGAGAGTTGCTGAATGGAAACACTGAAGACTACACCCATGAGTGTTTGTTCTGGAGTCACTTCAAACTACCTCAGAGAAAAACACAGGAGCTGGGTCCATTTTGTCCCAGTTGCTGTTGCTGCTGTTCTGTTTTGAAGCAGAGCTGATGTGTGTTATGCTGAGCATGGTACATACCACTGTTAATGCAGTTTCATCTACAGGACCAGCTTCTCCCCTCACTTAGGCCCAGGCACACCTAATAAATGTATTTGTTTCACAGGGTTAAGCAGGGAGTGTCATGGAAAAGGTTGGAGATTGTAGGCTTTCCGGGTGCCAGTCAATACGAAAAGCCTAGTTTGCAGTTTGTAAGTAGTCCAGAAAGGTGTGGTGGGGTCAGATGCATGAAAAGAAAACTTAACCTTTCCTCTAGGGTCACTTTCAAAGTAAAACTTCCATCATACAATGGAGGTAGGGAAGGAATGGAGAACAGTGGTTTCCGTGCAGAGAAGTCCTCTAAGTACAGAAATTGTACCTAGGCAGGCAGCAATAGTTTTGATCTCTTACATACCCCTCCTGCTGGAGTTCCTCAGGATTGTGTTGTGGCCAAGCTTGAGCTATAGAGTAAGCTTATGGTACTGATGAAGTAGTCTGCAATGTGAAGATGTCTTTGTGTGTGACTGAAGGTTGGTTTTCATACAGAAAAGGTGTGTATGGGCATGTGCTCCCCCCAGAAGCCAAGCATCTTCAGAGGGTGAGCTTTATGCACCTATCTGCAGATGCATATGCACACAGACCCCGGGTTAAATGAGTGTCATTTGGTCAGCCAGCTCAAGAGAAGCCTTGGTTTGGCCACCCCAAGATCAACTTCTTACTCATTTGGCATTTGGGAATCCTGGAGGCGGCTGAGGAGGGAATGTGTGGAGAAGAAGAAATGGGATGGAGAATAAAGAGCTGCTGCATGGGTTGTGCTGGGAATGTTTAGGGGACATCAGGTACACATTCATGAAGGAAGGAGGCTTTTTATTTTAAAAATATTAATCTGTTCGGTCAGATAATCTTTTACATTCAGTGTTTCTGTGCAAGCCCATAGTAAAAAAATCACTGATTTAAAAATAAAATGCAGTAGTGGATTAAACTGGTTGCATCAAGAGAGTAATACAATGCGTTTGAATAATCTGAGATTGTTTGATGTTGATACATGACCAGATTAACAGTTTTAGAAATAGGATTGGAATCTGTCATTCAGAACATAATGACTGCTGTTGTTGAGACATCATCTGTGTACTTACGTAGAAATAAAATCTCCCTTTTTTGAGTGCAGGTACTAAGCAGAGTGCTGAAATGAGGTCTGGGATCAAGAATTGGTTCTATTTACAAAATAGTGATGCAAGTCTGGAACATTGAGTTGTAATAAATTAAATCCAAAGTACATTTAGTGAATAGTTAAAGTGTATATTGTGATGGATTATCCCTGTTTGAGTGGTTGTTCATTTCCTGCTAGTTTGCAAAATCGCTGGAGTCCTGTAGAGCTCATTTCCTTTTGATGGTGTTGTGAATGGGTCTTCTTTTTAAATCTAGGTTATCTTGCATGGAAAATAACAGCTCAGTGCGAGCATTAGTCATTTTGGTTCAAAGGTAAAGAGTTCATATGTAGCTCTTCTGTAGCTACTGTAGAGGCAGGAGCTGTGGTTGAGTATAGTCAAGGGAATGTTTGAGCTATGAAGCTGAAATTCAGTTTGCTGGTGGGGAAATGAGCGCTGTCACCGCTTATGTACTGTGATGCAAAGCCCTCTCCAGACTGTGTGGTTCAAATGCACCTTGCACATTCAAGATGGATAATTAATTTTAATCTTTCATTGTAAAGTTGAGGCTGGTCTCAGTAAGAGTTACCAACTGTGTGTTTCTCAAGCTGCATTTTAACAAGGCTCTCTGAAGTGGCTGCCTGTTTGCAGAGGCACTTTGTTCTTCACAATACATTTTTTGTGTTGGCAGCCTTACTAAGTTAACATGGCTTCCAAAATTGGGAGTGAAAGAAAATCCTGGTGCATGTTCCCAACTAGGGTGGAAGTGCTGAACTTCTGGTGTGCATCTATAGAGATAGCAAAGATGGTGTTTGAGGTGTTACTGTCGGGTGACTTTATGCATAGCATCATTGAAGTTAAAGTTCAGATGTGAGTATTTTAAAGCAAATGTACTCATTAGGATAAAGCCTTTCTCGTTAAGGCTTTGTGTTGGAGTCAATGGGTTTACTCACAGGAAAAAAAACTAATGCCTTCAGAAATGCATACAGCCACCCATCTGCACATCATGAGTATTGCCAGGGGATTTTTGAACCAGAGTGAAAAAGTCTGTACTGTGCTCTGTGAAGAGGTTGTTTAATGGCAGCTGCGTGTCAGGTTAAAAAGTACAACTACTCAATATCCTTTCCAAAGCTCCCTGTCTCTAATGTACTGTCTGTTGCTTGATCTGTTGAAATCAGAATTTCAGTCTCTCTAGATCTCAGTTTTTGGGGTTGGGATCATAATGGGTAAAGCAATGTCTGATTTTGTGTTTGTTTAATTTCAGTTTACATAGTTCCAGTTTGGCTCATGTGTGATTCCTACCCCTTCCCCCCCCACCCCCAAAAAAAAAGGAAGCTGGACTCAAAATTTGTGCCCTCTAGGCCTACTCAGGAGCTAAAGGATATGTGAATAGCTTTCTTCTCTTGCTTTCTTTAAAAGGCCTCTTAGATGAAACACATTTACAATGTAAAAAGCGTCTTGTGACCAATGGGAGTAAACATGAAACATAAATGACGCAGCTTTAAGGTGCAGGGAAAACAAACTGGGGCGAGTCAGTTCGTTTTACTTTGATTCACTGCTTCTAACAGTTACAAAGAGGAAAGGTTGAAGGGACACAAGGCAAATATACGTCTCTTCCTTTAGCTTTTTCTTGTAATGACATATTTTGCCTCAAACAATAGTGGTATGTTAGATGCCCAGAATTTATCATTTCAAAGTGTAACTTAGATTTTTGTCTGTCTTTTTAAGCAAGCAATGTGATAACAGCGATTTTACACAATTGCAGTGATTTCTAGTTAAAGGTAGATTTAGTTCTACCTAAAGGCAGAATAAAATAACGACTTCCAAGAACAGTCCTAGATTGTAGAGGTTTGAACATCCTCTGGGATGGAGGTGGGAAGTGGTAGTTTGACCACAAGACTTGAATGTCAAACACTGGCAGGCACATCTGGTTTTTATGACCTATTTATAGCAAAGGGAATTTCTTCTGGTCATAATATCTGCGAAGTTCGTGCAAGTTACTTGGCTATTTGAAATCCAGTGTGAGATGCCATGTAACCCCTGCAAAATACTGCATTAAAGAAGTAGGGTCTGGAATTCCTGCCACTTAATTCTTTCAGTAATGTTATTTAGGAATCTAGTTATGCTGCTTTACATTCCCAGTACTATTCCAAGACATTACAGGGACTGAAAAGGATGATCTCCGTTCAGAGTATCTTGGAGGCAACTAGATTTTTACACACGTTCCCTTTTCTCTTTAATAAAACGTCTGGGTAACTTGTTTTCCAGTCTTCCCTGATCTGTCTAGATTTCCCTGTCTGGTTCAGTTAGTTGGGCTTCACAGAGGGCTATGCTTGTTTTCATTGGAAAGAGGCTTACCTGTGGTTTTTTTGTTTTCAGCTTCTGTGGGTTTCTGTGCTTTTCCCATTCTTTCTGTGGCACGGCATGTTTCCTGCAGCATTTTCAACATATCTGCGTGAAGTTGGGTGACTCAGAAATCTGTAACTTGAAGAATAGCTTGGTTTTGCAAGAGGATTGGTAATAATGAGATGAACACGATGCACTGTTGATTGTTTGAATGGGGTTAGGCCTAGCTACAGCTTTGTTACTCTCTCTTGATCCCTAAAAAACTCAGATGCTCTTCTTGTAACACATACAAAACTTTCTCAGTGGTTATATAGGAAGGATTAATGCAGACAAACTTGTTTTAGCCATGCAAAGAAGGTGTCAAACTAGACAATCCTGAAAGCCTTGTTTTTAAAGCTCCACTTCCCTGGCCAGAATAGTTCAGGTTTTACTTACATGATATTAAGATTTCTTAAATGCCTTATATCTGGGCAAAGATCTTTCCATGCAGCAATGAATAATGATTTACCTCCTCTTTTGTTTTCTGTTAACGTGTTTTAGATTTCAGTTGTGTAGGTAGAGCTGCAACTCTTTTTAAGGTATTTAAAAAAGGTCTCTAGAGAGTTTGCTTTGCAGGAATAGTTGTCAAAACCATGTCACTAGTTCAAGCTGTGATGAAAACCATTTTAGTACTTTTGTAAGGCTATTTTTAGATTCAGTTATGCTGGAGGAGGAGGAGGAGCAGTTGCTTTGGCAGGAACAGCATCCCTGGGATTGTTGGATACAGTATTAATGTAACTTAGAAGTTAATTAAATCAGCTTGGGAAGGTTTCTGGGGGAGTGCTAACCAGTGGTGGCCATGTACTATTGGAATACTAGTGAGCGACCTTAGTATGAAAAACTGGACACGTAGATCTTGGAGAAAGCCTCTTGGGTTATCCTTATTAATAGCCGCCTAGTGCATAGTTCAGATACTTTTTAAGTATGAGGGTGAAACACAATTAGATAAGTTACTCACTCCAGTTACCCATCCAAGAGGTGAAGATAACAAGGTCTGCCCAGTTGATGTGCTTGGATAAGTAAGGATGAAGGAATGAATGGTGGTGGACTGGTAACTGCCATTTTAAGGTTTACATATGGAAAGCATCAGGCCAGGAAACCTCTCGGGCTATTTGTCTCCCTATGTATTTGTTTCTTAACTGACTGAATGCCTCTGTGTCCTACAGGCAGAGAGCAGCCAGTCTGGCTTCACTCTTCTTCCCTGGTCATCTGCTTCACCTTGGTTTTGAAATATGTATGGCTGCAGCCATGTGCTGCTGACCACAGAAGTAAAACTTGGCTTTGATTTGAGTTCCATCCTGCAGCGGCTTGTCTCAGTCTGTGGGAGGAATCATACCAGGGTTTCAAAGCATCGAAGTGATTCAGAGCTTATTTTCTTTTCAGAAAGAAAGGACAGAAGGACCATTAGATCATCTAATCTGATTATCTCTGGAAGACTCTTCGGGGCTTAGTCTGCCCAGGCCTTGTGCTGGACACAGCCATGGCTGCAGCCCTGCAGCAGGGCAGACTGGGAATGGGCAGCATCTGTGAACTTGTAGATGTACTGGAAAATGCCCTGGTTGCAGCTTTTTTTTTTATATAAAAATACATGTAAAATATCTTTACCAAAGCTAGTACCCCCAAGGAGTCTTGTTTGGATTGCCTGCCTTGGCTTGAGTCCTGAAGGAAATACAGACATTGGGTTTGGTGGTTTCTATCATTGGTGGATTTTGTATAACATATACAGATAGGAGAGAGATTGTCTTGCTTCTGAGACAAGGAAAACCTACTGCATATGCCTTCTGTAACATGTGAATCTCATGGTGCTTACGGGAACAGCCACGCCAAGCCATGGCCTGGAGTGAAATGTCACAGCCAGGAATAGGTGGTGTTGTGGTGAGAGCTGGTAACTCCCATTTTGCTGTGGTTAGTTGCAAGAGTCTAAATAAAACTGCAGTGAGTCCTTGCATGCTCGTGATACCCTGTTTAGCACAGAGCTCCTGTGGTTTGTGTTGGTGACCGTCAGGTTCTCTTCAGAATTGTCAGTTTTGTATGCTTTCTTTTTTTGCTTTCTCTTTTTGTTGTCTCTCTGATGTATAAAAATAGCCCTCCCCTTCCCACCACTGCCATGGCAAATTATGTTGACCAAACTGCCTGAAGATCACCTCTTCCTCTGGTACAAGCAGATCTGTATCGGTGCAAGTAGAGCCGAGAGGCTTATTTCATTAATGAAGTGTTTGCTGGTGGTGGGTCACTAACACTTGTATGGTTTTCAGCTTTTGTCTGTGCTGGGGTGGGAGGACACAAAGCGCCAGCTGCAGCAGGGGTTGTGGAAGGTGCAGGTGTGAGGTTGGCTGGAGGATGCCAAACTGCCATCTGTGGTGATGCTTTGTGGTATTTTTTCATAATGCCCTTGCCTAGAAATGAGAGCACAAATATAAAATAGCAGTGGCTATCTGCTGATAGCTTTCTTCCAGCTTCTGCTGCCTCGTTATTTAGCCCAAAGTCTGTGAAAGTGTCACAGTTGAAATAGCATCAGGCTTAAGGGTGAATGTAGGTGGTGCCCTGCCAGTGTGTTCAGTCTTTTATGTACTTCTGTCCTGTGTTGCTTCAAGCATGTTTGTCCTCTTCTGTCTAGAAGATATGGAGAAACAGAAGAGAAGTTGCACGTATTATTTGCATAGAAATGTACCAAGAAAAGAAAAGCACCAGCCTCTTCCTTTGCTTATTTATGTGGTTAGTACTCATTTTTGTGTCTGTATTCTGACATTTTAAAGCTAAGTAAGTAGGCTAAGTAACTGTAGGCATTTAATAAAAGTGTAATAGTTGCCATAATTAAGTTGGTGATGTCCTGTATGCATTTGAAATTCCTAGCTGTTTTATGCCATTAAATCTTTTCTTTCTGGTATGCAGCATGTCTGCTTGTTTACAGAATGCCTTGGAGCTGCTTGGATTCTCTTGTCCTGTGTGCAGTGGTTTATAGCACTGCTAGGCATGTGTTGTTCTAACTAGAGAGATGTACTTGGAACCATGCTTTGGATTGCACAAATAATAGTTTCCAGGAATGGTCATGAGGATCAGCAGAAGGAGCTTTGAAAGGGGTGTGGATGCAGTGTGATCTCTGGCTGAAGAGAAGCCCTTTGGTGGTGGCTGGGGTAATGCGGAGCCTGAGCAGTTATTTTCCCAAACAGCTTCCTGAAATAAGAGTGGGAATTCAAACATTGCTCTCTTTCCTCTATTTCCCTCCTTATTTGCACTACAAGAAGGAGCTAGGCAGCGAGGGAACTAGTTTTCTTTTCAAGTTGGAGACATTTGCATAGTGCAAGTTACGTTCACTGCTGTCTACTTTTGAGATGAATCTTTTTGGAAGTGGAGGCTTTAAGCAGCTGTAAGATAAGTGTAGCACAACGCATTACCGACTGTACTTATTCTCATCTAGAGGGTGTGTGGATTATGTTCTGCAATTTCTTTTTTAATTGGAGAGGAAGGAGATGCTGGTCTCTATTCAGCTTGAAAAGAAATGAAAAGAAAATGCTGCTTTGTGTGTGTGCAAATTGAAATTTCAAGTATCCAGACAAAAGCAATGGGGACTAAATGTAAACAAGTTGATATCTCAGTATCTGTTCATGGAGCTGAT
Organism: Forpus xanthops; assembly: GCA_032466535.1. Taxonomy (NCBI): domain Eukaryota; kingdom Metazoa; phylum Chordata; class Aves; order Psittaciformes; family Psittacidae; genus Forpus; species Forpus xanthops. Next base: position 70,857 of record JASSUY010028924.1, read on the forward strand.
CGAGTGGTCTTTTCATAATGGGGAAATTTACATATTTATGGGGTGGTCTTACAGTTTAGCCATTCTTTTATTGAATTACACTGTGTTATATCAACTGCAATCAAGCTAGGTGATTTTTCTTCTTATGTGGGGTGAGAGATTGTTTTTGTAAGAAAACCCGTAAGAATTAACAGATCATTTGGCCACAGATGCCCAGCAGCTTGAAACATGCCATTTTGATTTGCACTCCAGACCACTTCAATTGATGTGTCCACTATACCTGGAGAAAACAGCCTTAGACCTTGCAGATTTGCAGTGCTTATATGCAGCTGTCAGACTGGCAGGAAATATTATTATATGACACTTGAAATAGTATCTTACGCTGCATGTTTAGTAGTCTCGGTTAGTTACTGATTTTAGAGCCTGTCTTTTAGTGGTAAATACTGTGTTAAAGTAGTAATAATTGAACTGCTAGATCTCTGGTTTGTATCCAGTTCTGTGACCTGTGAAGTTAGTCTATACAACAGGCTATGACCTTCATGTGTCTTACATTGTACATTCACAATGGGTCATAAAACCACAGGTGGTATGACCTTTCATCACCTGCTGTAAAGGGCCTGGAAGTGAGCTATTCTGAGGCTTTCCTGAAAGGATGTATAGCTCTTGCAACTTAACTGGTGGGAATGACTGCTGCGATGCCTTGGTAGATCTGTGAGGGCATTGTGATGGGCAGGAAAAAATTGTGGAGGACAGTATGTAAAACGTGCAGGATCTTAACACACCCATTACCCAGCTGGACCATAGTCTTTCACCCTGAGCTGGGTTTGTGCACAGAAGTGGAAAGTGTGGTGCTCCTGCAGAATTGGCTTCTTCTGGTACACAGGACCTCTTCAACTGTAAATAGTGGTCATCCGAGTAGTTAGAGGAGCTTTTCTTACCTGCTGGCTGGTTGGAGATGGAACTGTACAAAACTAAAGAGATTTATGTCTTGGCTTCAGTGCTTTATTTTAAATGGTATGCTCTGCAGGAAGAGTTAGTGCTGGTTCTGTGTTTCTACCATGTCTTGAGCTTTGTTAAGGCTCTGATCTTGCCAGTTGCTAAGTGTTCTGAAAAGAAGATGAGGCTAAACTGCGCTTTTTGCTGGATGAGGAGCATGGAAGCTGAGTGATAATGCAATTGCAAGTCGGTAAACTGAAGGTTAATAGTTAACAGTGTTTCTGATGAACTTTCTGGATTGCAAGACCTTTGAAACAGTTCCTGTGTACTCAGCACTGTGCAGGTGGCTGGGTTTGCCTTGGAATGAGAGTGTCAGCAGGGGAGATGCTGTTTGTAGTACCATCAGAGTAACAACTTCAGAACAGCTAACTGTACTAAATCCTAAGACATTTACACCACAGAAGTAACTGAAAGTATAGGGATTTAGTCCAGGACTGCGATTTCTTTTAATCTGTGAATCTTAATTGCCTTTTTAAAAGCAACAGTGTTGAATTTCAGTTCAGGTAATGCAGAACATGGGTCTGGCAGGTTTTGAGTAGGTCTTATTGGTACAGGCATCTCATAGCTCGAACATGTTTCATTCAGATGAAAAAGGACAGGGGCCTGTTCATAAACCTCCAAGTTTATGGAGTGGACACTGACTAAGGCTGCTTGTTCATTGCAAGAGTGCATTGGATATTTAGCTTTTAATTCCTGTGAATAGGGTTTTTCTTAGCTATCCTCATTTGAATGGAAGTGGGAGAGTGGAGGAGGAAAAAGAAATGGGATGGAGAGTTCACATTTGTGGAGGCAATTATTACTGTTTTAAACTAAGTGTTGTGTGATGTAAATTACACTAGTATATATGGCATTAAAGTGTAAGGTGGATTTTTGTGGCTGCTGGAATAAACATGGCTGTGACCCTTTGAGATGAGTTGCAAGTCTAAATTTAGCACTTATAATTAAGGAATCTCTGTTTCTAATCTGTAGCACTGACTGGAATATGGATAGTGCACTGAGAATGCATTCCTTAAATTTTGGCATCTCTGTTCATGAGTACGTGACACTCATCTTCTGTAGAACAGTTAAGCGAATCAGGGTGGTTTCAGGGGCAGCATCTTGGTATTCAGGGACATCCCAGTGCAAATTTTTTGAGTTCATCTCACATTTTGATCTTTGTGCTTGCATGTTTTATGTTTTGCTGTTGGTGGCAAACGTATTTTTCATGTGTGCAAGGGAGGTGGATGTGTGGTTGGTGAAGGAAAAATCATAAGGGAAATTTATTGGTTGCTTTATGAAGTATTTTCCCATAAATGTTATTGGCAGAAAGTATTGCAAACTCACAGCAACATAAAAAGGAATTTTACTACAGTTTCTTCAGCACACTTGGAAGTTGTTGTAACACAGCAAGTGCATTTTCTGGACCTACTAGAGTTTTCACTCTTACAGAGGATGCTTAGGTTTTGTTTAGCTCTTTCTCTCTTTTCCTTATGAAGACAGGATGCATTGTTTAAAAGGGACAGTATTTGATTTAAAAATAAACTAAGCCCTCAACAAAACCTGTTTCTTGCAGCTAGCATACATGTCAAAAGAAAGGCTTGCTGCTAATTCAGGCAAGATCTGTGCCTGCAGTTTAAACAAGCTGAGAACGGGACAGAATAGCTCTTTTCCAGCTATAGATTTTTGTTGTTGGCTTCAGAATCTCTTCAGACATGGTCAGATAAAATGTCTATTTATGTAAATAAATATTCTGCCCCAATGATAGTGCCGCACATCCTATCTCAGTTCCGTGTTTGTACTGCTGCAATTTTGGGTGCAAAAGGGGTGTTTTTTCTTTATGCTGGTTCTACACATCTTTCTCCAACTCTGTGAATTGATAGAGCACATCTGTGCTACTTGAGAACAAACAAGTATGAAGTCATAGTCCCCTAAATAGCTTGTAGGATGGAAATGCTGAAGACAGCCTTCTTTTCATCTCCTGTGGGTCCTCTTGTATGAGACTCTGGAATCTTGGCTTTGATTCCTCATGCAGAGTCTTCACAATGTTCACATCTGGGCTATGAATGTAGCTGAGAACAGATCTGCTTTAGATCTGCACGGCTAATAATAACTTTAAAAAACAAATGCTTCTAGCAGAAGAATGTTTCTGTGGTCTCTTAACACAGACCAATTAGGACAAAAAGGAGAATCCTGAAGTATCCAAATAGCCTTGAACCGGTATCAGATGCCAGAGTTGTTCAAGCAATTTTCTTTCAATTGACAAAGAATGTATTAACTTCATGCTAAATCTTCTCTGACACAGTTAAAATTCCTCTCTCATCTTTCTTTTTTGATATGTGTATTCTCCCAGATAATCTGCAGTATATTCAACACAGTCAGTGTTTTAAAAAGAGCATTTTACAGAGCTTATTGTTTCCATTGTTTCCTTTTTGTAATAACATATTGGATCCCTTTCACTAGCATACATTTTTAATCATATTTTCCTGGTAGCAGGATGTTATCTATTTAAATAGGGCTGCTCAGTGCTTGTTAATAACTGGTAAAAGATGAATCTGTGTTTGACTGCTAATTTGAGTACACCTGCATCTTGTAAAAATACCAGTACCACCCCAAATACCACTACTTCAGGCACAGCAAAAACCTCATCATTTACATAGTTGAGTAAACACATCGACCACATAGCGGGTGGGAGGAAGAGAAAATTGATAGTTGGACACTTTTATTTTTAAATGTCATGAGGGTTCTTCATTGTGAAATAGTAACTAAAAAACAAGAGGAGGAAAAGAGATTGGCAGCGTTTCCTCATCCTTCTGAAAGGAAGCATCATTGCACAGCTGACCTGGGAATGTGTGCCAAGAGGTGACATGAACGTCTTGGATGCAAGCGAACGTTGCTGGGGCTTTCACAGTTTCTGAGGAGTAGAGTGAGGCTGGGAGGAGGACTTCAGGACCTTCTGTGTTTGAAAAGATTGGGGAAAGCACATTAAAGTGAACTTTATGATAGAAGAATTTGAGGTGGCAGCAAACCCATTGCATTGGCATTGACTTGCCTTGAGCATAATCTTGACCTTGGGTGCCTGAAAGAAGAAAATTCTGGTTGGAATGGAGGGTTTTACCCTATTGCTTTTGGTGGGTTTTTTAATTGCAAAACAGGATGGTCCTTTCCAACCTACCTATTCTATGATTCTATGCTGGAATAGGCAGTGACTTAGTGTCTGGGGTATTTGACATCACACAGCCCAATCTGCGCTGAAAACAGGCAAGTTCAACAGTGAATTCTTAACTTCAGTGATGTTCATGTGTCTTTAAAAGCCAGACTTGCTCAGTTAGTTCACATGTGTTTTAATAAAATTAGTAAGTGGGAGTAAAGGTTTAAAATTCAAGACTAAACCTGTCTTCTCCTGGAGTAAGCACCAACTGTTGCCAGTGGATGTGGTGTGCTGCACATGAGATATGGCCTTAGTAAGTCACCCATGCAGAGCATGCCTTGGTGCCACACCCCTGTTTGCTGCTGCCATTTTTAGAGACAAATGACAGCCCATAATGAAGCATGGATGCTGAATCTGACATCCTGTAACCTCAGTCTTGGGGGAAATGCTGTAATTTAGCCTTTGTGGAAGCAAAATGTAAATCTCTTTACTGTATAATTAAGTTTACATGACTCGTTTTGACTTCTCATTCCCTACATCCACCCAACAGTAACAGTTCAAAACTATCAGCATCTTAAACAGGGAGACAGAGAGGGAGATTGGAAAGTTTCTTACAGAATCATGTAGAGGTGGAAGAAGTAAGGGTTAAACAGATAGGTGAATTTAGTGGTCACAGCTCTTCTAAAGAATTAAATGGCTTGTTTGTTCCACCTTACTCATTTAATTACAGTAGTGTATTAAACTTCATATTTCTAGTGAAGTAAACCAGTAACAGACAGTTTAGGTTATATTTTTTCCAGAGCCAAGTCCCTGCAAAAAAGTATATTTGCTATATTTGTACACCCACAGAGGAGTAACAGGTGTCTGCTTTTAGCTTGAGATACTTGTTGAACAACCAAAAACGGGTTTCTGAAGTCTGACACATTTGAAAACCAGAGCTTGAATGGGAGGCTGAGGATCACACCAGTCATGCAGGACAGAGTATGTTTGTTATCAAACTGTATGCCAAAGAGACAAAATGTGGGGATTACTTTGGAGGCTTCCCAGGCGTGTAAAAGGAACGTTCTGTCCTTCTAGTTCAGTGTAAATTCAAGTTAACTTTCAAGTTTTATAGGAACTTGGGCGCTTCCCCAGCACTCCCTCAGTATTCTGTTGGATCTGAAATCCTTGGTGTTTCAGTGGAATAAAGGGAAGCTTTGGGATTCGAGGCAAACTGCTCATTTTCAGTTGCTGCTCTTCATAGACTTTTTCTCAGAGCTGAAGTAACACTGAAGCAAGACAGTGGTAGCGTTAGTGTTAAGCAGAAGAGGGGGGATTAGGGTGTAGTTCAGCTTTTGCTATCATCGCAATTTCACATTGTGCTAGCAGAAGCATTTTGGCTTCCTCTTCCAAGAAGCAGTTTAGTTTATATTGCTCCAATTGTAAAATTTAATTTTCCTTAGAAGATAATGCATCATAAAGTTGTGGTTCACAGTCAGGAAAACTTTCTTCCAAAGTCTTTGGAGTCTCTTTCCCACAGAAATAGAATGGGAATTGTGTAGATATTAAATCAAGCAGCATCTGAATACATAATCAGTCACCCAAACGCCAGACAGAAAGCCACTTGGAAGCTTACATTTTCTTATTCAATTCTCAAGCCAAACAAGTTTCTAACAGCAGCGTTAATCCTGGAATTTGGAGCTGTTTTTTCACTGCCATAAAAAGGTACACTTGATAACCATTAATATACTTTGTCGCTATTCCTGTAGTATTTTACCAAAGAAAGAGACATTTTTTACTGCCATGTTTGTTAATTTGTGAAAGGAAAAGAACTATTTTCAGAAACTGAAAACAAGAGTTCAGGTAGATCTCCTGTTTTATGGATTATGTACTGAATATCCTTTTAGTTCTGAGGGGGCATTTTATTTTTCTTGTGCCTATTTTCAAGAGGAAAATCAACTCCTGGAAGGAAGCTGTGGAGAAATAGTTGAACAATGGGAAACACAGAATGCATTAATCTAAATGTGAGTGCTTAAATGGCATGGAACGTGTTCTGAAAGATATCCCTTGGATAGAGGTAACCTGTGCTTGCTAGCAGAAAGCTGCATCCTGTTGATGTCAACCAACAGTAAGGAAATACTGCTAGCTTCTACTTAAAATAGGGTTAAATAGGCTGTGTGGCTTCCACGGAGGTGTATCGTCCTTGACTTGCTGAGACTGATGACTTCATTCAGAATCCAGAGAAAGAAGAGTTTTGCCTGTCTCCAAGCAGTTCAAGTTTGTTTCCCCCAAAAGCATGGGTGTGCAGTTGCCAAAACGCTGATACCAGCTGTCTGCAGTTGCCTTATAGCTTCTGGGTGGTGGCTTGCTGGTTATACAGTTCCCAATGCCTTCACATATAGCAGCACAATGAACAGGAAAACTGTAAAGAGCATGAACTTACAGTATTTTAGCAAAAGTAAAGCTTTGGTTGCCTGGGGAGGTTGTGGCTACACCATTCCTAGAGGGCAGAGAAAAGGGTTTGTAAAGCTGGATATTTGTCCTGTGATCGGGTTCTTACAGGAGTGTTTGCACCCAAAATAAAGCACCAGAATAAACAGCACAGATGTTCAGTGCAGAACTGTGTTCTCTTTGGCATGTTAACAGAGCAGGTAGTATGATGTAGTAGTGACAAGGGAGTGAGTATATAATTAGGTGATTTCAACAATGCTGTCCTTGTTCTTTCCCAGCTACTACACTTGCTGCATGAGAACCCTACCTTATGCTATAGCATGTGATTGTATTTATTTATCATATCCATGCATTAATTTGGGGACTAACAATCCTCTGTAGCCACACTTGCGAGTGATGCAGATTGTCTTGACCAGACTTAACAAATGAAAATGTTTCTCTGTTCTCATCACTTTAAAGTCTCTCCTACAGTACCTGAAAAATATGAACTTACTTAGTTTCTTCCTGGGGAATCACCATTTTGACTTGTGGTCTTCTACATTATGATTACAGCTTGTCATAAGATCCAGTGTTCCAAATATAGTCCCAAGAGATAAATGGGATCTCTTCATGGGGGTGACATCACTGGAGTAAATGGGAGAATTGTAGCCAAATCCTATCAGTTGCGCTTGGCATTTTCTTGTGGCTTCTCTTACAGGAACATCGCAGTACTGTACACCCTCCCTTTTCCAACTGAAGGTTTCATTCATGTGCCACAGTTCACAGTCATTAAGGAGAATGACGCAGAGAAAACTGACTTTCTTCCTAGTAATACAGGGTGGTTCTTAGCACAGTGTTTTGTCCTTAAGACTGCAACTGAACATAGCATGTAAGGGGTCAGCAGGAGGAAGTTACTTTACTTGGGTGTAAACTTACAGTGTGATGCCCATTTTCCTTGCAGGCCCTACCTCTGCTTCCCCAGGGCTCTTCTCAGCAACAGTGGGGATGCTGCTGGTTTGGGGAAATCAGTATTGCAGAGGTTCCAAAATGTACTTAAATTCTCTATATAAACATTCTGGTCTTTTTTTTTTTTTTTTTTTCTGGCCCTGATTCTGTTGCCAAATGCTATTATCATAATGGGTCAAAGGAAACATGGGGCCCAGGCTTCTAGCAGACGTAGCATCTCTTGTTAATGTATGGTGATTTGTTGTGTGCATGCTGTTGCACCTCCCTGCTCTGGGAGGAGGCTGGTTGTGCTGCATGATTGTGATGGCTGCGTGTTTTAATGCTTGTGTCCAAACTGGTTTTGAGAGAAGCAGAGTTCACTCCTGGTCTCTGCTTCTGAAAGCTGGTGCTCGGTTATCTGATAAGGATTTGTATCGGAGGAGATCATTCATGTGATTGCTGATGATGAGGAAAAGAGATACAGTGTTAGTTTAAATAATTCATCCCTTTCAGTTGCTTTTTCTCAGGTGTGGTGTGTGTCTTCATTAAATCTTGCATGACTGCTGTGTGATGAGAGGAATGCATTGCTGGCATCACATGCAGAATGTGAACTATTTGGGACAGTAAGTGACCGTGGCTTGATGTAGCATGCTGTGGGAGCAGTGTTGTCTGCCATGTCCCAGCTCCATGGCAAGGGTGAAGCTGGGTAGGGCTGTGTCAGTTCATAGATTCATAGACTGGTTTGGGTTGGAAGGGATCTTAAAGATCATCTGGTTGCAACCCCCTGTTGAACAAACAACAGCAAATCAGCTGTCCTTGCCACAGGGCTTGGAAGGATTTGAGGAGGATTAAAGTTCGCAACTTGAAAACCACTTTAGGCTCTGTTCTGCCCTGTAACACTCTATACATAGCTATGTTTGTGTACCCAGTGGATCAGTCTGTCTCACCCCAGTCTGAGAAGATTCCCCCCAAAATGCTCCTTTTCTTGTGCATGCGGCTGGCAGTAAGGCAAGGCTGAGGCTGGTTCTGTATTTTGTTGTGAAGCTGCTGTTTGTGATCAGTCTCAGCTCCTCTACAGGAGTTTGAAAAAGAGCTTCTGCCTTCTGTGTGCCCAATCAGGAGACTTCATACCAAAATGAAGCACTGTGGATGGTGGTTGCAGGCAGGGGAAGCTCCAGTGCCCTGAAAGAGGAGCGTGCCAAGGGAGGTGCCATAGAGAACTGGCAGCTCAGTGGTGTATTGTGGACATGCACTGCAGCCGTGAGGTGCTTCAGGCTTGGAGGTGCTTCCACCCATGCAGTGAGTGACAGTAGGGGAAAGTATCTTGTGCTTGAACATGGCTGTTACCATGCACCAAAATGTGCTTGAATTTGTTGGTCTGAAATAGTGCTGATGTGTGCAGAGTTACATTAGTTACTTCACATGACAAATGGGCTGGAGCAATGGCTATCAGCACACCCCGACTATTTCAGTACACTCGCTAATGGATTTTCATTTCCCTCAAAGTTTTCCTTATGTTTGTCTTCAAAACAAAATATTGGGAAATCAAGACACAGCCTTTTTCCTTCTTGTTCTATCCCTCTCCAAACCCTGGCAAGTGGAGGTAGTGATGCTGCAGGCAGGGGTATTGCTTTGGGCCCATCGGCAAGGGGTTTGGGTGGTTGACAGAGTTTAACCCTTTGGAGCCTGTCAAGCATATGGCCAAACAGCTGCTGCCTGTTCATGTCCTACAGCAGCTGCCCTCAGCCCCCTGTCCACAGCCCCAGCTGCTGGGGAAACAAGGGAGGAAAGGGGGGTTTCATGCTTCGTGCACCACACACTGCTCGCTGCCTGCCTGAGGGTCCCTGTGTGCTTGGGAAATCCACAGGCATTTCTGTGAGTAGCTGCTTTAAAACTGAGGGGGAAATACAGATGGTTTTTCTATTAAACCCAGCTTTTCTGTGAGTGGCAACAGGGCTTCGTTTGCAAGCAAGCATTCACATTAGCAGAAAAGTTGGTTTTCATACTGGTTTTAGTATCATGGAATAGTTAGGGTTGGAAAGGACCTTAAGATCATCTAGTTCCAAACCCCCTGCCATGGTATCCATTTGTCCCTTCTTGTTTTGCTTACCCTTTAATTCTTGGAATCTTCTTTGGCCCAAGAACTTATAATTTATTTTCTTTTACTTCCTTTTAGCTCCCATCCACCCTTGATGTTGCATTTTATTTTGATCAGATGTGAACTAAGTAGCTGAATCCACTTAAGGGCTGCTCCCAGTAGCTCCTGTTATTCCCTAGCTCAGTACCTAGGTTGTATGGACTGGTTTCCATATCTACAGGAAGTATCTGTCTAAGGTGAGGACTGAGCAAGTACTTCCGTTCTGCTGGGTCTTCTGACAAACTGGTGAGAGGAAGCCTGTTGTCACTAAATCACAGGAGGATGACCCACCATGGCAGAGCTTTAATGTGGTCATGCTCTGGTACAATGAAGCCATTGAACACTGAATTATGCCTCTGCTGATTGGGATCAGCGAGCCGCCTCCTAATACCCTGATTTGGTCATGGGACAAACCCCAGTGGTAGAGGTCTGTATTTCTTCACTTCCATTCTAATGAAATGAAAGAGTCTGAGCTTACTTGATATACAAATCCCTTTAAGCTGGAAAAGGAGGGCTGCAATGCAATGTGAACAGTGGCTGATGCTCTCAGTAGGGCTGTAGTCCTGTGACTAATGCAAGTTGGAGGTATTTTTAGTGTACTTCCTTGAGTTGTTTGCCTGGTTCTCTTTGCGCCCGATTAGTGCTGTGAAGGTCACACAAAGAAACTAGACAGTTGTGAAGAGTGGTGAGAGGACCAGCTGGTCGGGATGGCACTCAACCAGCAACATTCCGGCTCCTGAGACAGAGGGGTCGGGAAGGGCTGAGAAGCACTGGCATGCTGCTTTCAAGATATCAAACACAGCTTTCTTCACACCTCGAAGCTAGGGAATAGGTATGTGCCAGGAAGCAAATGCAGGCATTGGAAAAGTAACAAGATGGTTATTCTGTAAGGATTAGGAAATAATGTGCAATCTGCAACCCAATAGTTGGGATCTCTTATCTCACATAGTTTCCATTCAGCTGGAAGTAGGAGCACCCTCTGTGTGGACAAGGAGAAGAGATGCCATCACTGAATATATCAACAAAATGAAATGGCGGGAGGCTCCTCTTACTCCATTAGTAGCAGGACTCCCTTGTAATCAGGTTCCCCTGAGCATTTGTTTTTCTGCTTCTTAGCTTTCATCTTATGTTGTGGGTGTTAAATTTGCTGTTGGTGGAGGGTGAAATTAATCCATCCCAAACACTGCTGCTGTCCTTACACATTGCTGTTTAGATGACTCTGAGAACTAATTGTGTGACAGCACTGCATGAAAACACTAAAACTTACTGAGAGAGCTAGGACTGAAGGGGATATATGCAGCTGAAGCCATCTAAGACTGCTTTCAAAGTACCTATTTGCAAGAACCATGAGTGAATGGTCCTACTTTACCTTGCAAAGCAGTCATTCTCCTTGCGTCCTCCCACCTTGAATTGCCTCATGCAAGAGGTGCTCAGCAGAAGCTGCCCTCAACTCCCAACTGTTCCCTCTGCTTCCCCTCTTTGTTTGCCCATGTTCTTTTGAGGGAGGAGAGATGCTTTCCATTTTTTGGAACCTTCTGGCCCAGCCGTTGGGTCTGTGGTTTCCTGAGGAATGGGGTTTCTGAACAGCTGCTTGGGGCAGACCCAGGCTTGCAGCACTTGAGCCTTAAATCTCTTTCCATTACACCAGAGGCGTTTTCCCCCAGAGGCAGGGCAGCTATCTGTCTCATGGAGTGGCACATTTTCTCAGCACTGTCAGTCCTTACATATCAAATAAGTAAATTAATAAGAAGCAGGTGAGGGCTTCTTCAAAAGAAAGTTTAATGTCACAGCTGTTTGATGCATTGCCTCTGGCACAACGGCCTTGTCATAAAACCTGACATCATTTGATCAGTTGTCTCTCAATTAGAGTTATTTGCTGCTTTTCAGGTTTGTTTTATAAGTGACGTTACACATGGCCTGATATGAGCTAGAATTATGATGTTCAGATTGACTGCACAGAAAGAAAGTACATTTCACTGGTAGATGGTGCAGCCTTCATCAGTGTACCCAGCTGTTGACTGATAAATAGCTGAAGGATTGCTGTAGCTCCAGCTTCCAGTACAAATAGGTCTTTTCGAGTAGCATGGCACTGCCATAGGAGCCTTTCATCGGAAGAGTTGAATGGGCTTTCTGCTGTGTAGGCACTGCCTTAATCCAGTGCTGCAGGTGTGAAATCGCACCACCAGACTGAGAACTGGAGTGCTGGGTGGACACTGGTTTAGCTAAGCTGCTGTTGCCTGCCCGTTGTGAGGGATGAACCTGTAACCTTTGTTTGAAGCACAATTTCTCCCAATGAAGCTTTTTATTCCAAACCCAAAAAGGCAACATTGAAAGTCCCACACCTTTCCCCTAGTGTAACAAACAGTGTGAAACAGCTATTAATCCAGTATGAGTCTAAAATGCTGTCCACTGAATAGGAAAAAGTGGGTTAGAAAATCAGATGTCCAATAGATTGATCCCTAGACAGAAGTAGGGGCTCTTAGTGGCACATGCAATGAGATAACTGCTGAATGTAGGTAAACCTCCTCAGCTGTAGTTTGCTGCAGGATAGATGGTTTAGAAGGGCATAGAGGCAACAATGCGAAATGTGGGCTCACAGGAGTTCACACAGTTGTCTGTCAGAACAAGCTTGACTGTGGATCAGGGCATTACAGCATTTCCTTCCTGTCCCTTCTGCTCATTGAACCCCAAGCCACAAATTCTGAAGAGCTTTGAGAAAATCTGGATGGAGAAACTGTGATCATCTGAGTTGTTCCTGTTGGGCAAAGCTCAGTGTGTTAAGCAGATGGGCTCCCTGGAATATGGGAAGCTTTGTCTTGCTGTTTTTTCTCCTGAGACTGCAAATTTCATGTACATGCATCAGTGTAAAATGGTGTCCTTGGCATCCCATTGAACACTATGTTCTTCTACCACTGAGCATGCCCTTGGCCTTCAGCATACTTTATCTGGATTGCTCGACTGTTCATGTGGTGATGCTGCATTGCATGTAATTTTCTAGAAAGTATCAGATACTTTTCCCTGTCTTTAAGTAGGTCAACCGTTAATCTAATTGATTAACTTTGTAGCCAGTCAATTAAATCGATTTATTTGTATAAGGGGGATGGATCTACCCACTGTGTTGGTGTAATTGTGCACTTTTGTAAAGAGGAATTGTAAAACCCTTTGCTTGACAGAACCTCAAGGGGGAAACCCAAAGCAGCCAAAACCAAGCTGAAGGGAACAAAAGGGAAAGCATTACAGAAAGCAGCTGAGCGCTGAGATATTTTTACAAAGCAAGTTTAAGGATGTTTTTGCCTGAAATTTCGGGCTGTTGTCTCCTGGTATCTTCACTGGCTGGTGATAATTTGAGGGTGTTACAAGGTGGTACTTTGCTGGAAACTCAGTCTTGAATTGCCCCTCTGTTTTGACAAAGGAGTCACTGCAAGATAATACTTGAGAGATTAGTTCCTTTGGAGGGTTAAGCAGCCCCTGCGCTTTCATACTGGAAGCCTGAAGTAGCTGTAACAGCTTGTTTGTGTTGTTGAGGAATGCAGTGTATTATGGACCATCACTCAAAAGCTGCCATGAATTATCCATGGAAAAGTGCCCTTAGATAGGAGCCCCTTGATGGTTGGTTAGTGTAATTAATATAAACATCTCACCGCAGCTTTATATTTTGGTTTAGCAACTCCTCAATTTGAGAAGAGTCTTGGGACTGCCTGGATTTCAATTAGCTCCCTGATGCTGGAGGTGGGGTTTTAACTTGCTTTTAATTATGTTCCTCAAGGGAAATCCAGACAGCAAGCAATGGTTAGGGTTGTGCAGACAGCAGAGCTTGCCTCAAACATCTGAACCTAAAGCAAATCTGCCTTTGAGGAGTTTAAAGTGCTGTGCTACTTGATGCTTCAGAGAGGACTTCAGGGGCTTTTTAGGGTCGTCTTTGTGAGATGCTACAAACACAGAGTATTCCTGGGCATGTATTCGTGTCATGGAGTCCGCATTTTTCAGATGTTTTTGTGAATCTTATGAAATACTTGATTGCAAAGAATTCCAGCATTCTCGAGTACAGGAGAACCTGAAAACATGAACTGAATGTGCTGTAAACACTAGAAAACTAGAGGATAGCTCAATTTTTTAAACTCAAGTACCTTTTTATCACTGATACTGGCTGTGCTGCAGTCATGGGAGGCAGATAAGCCTTCGCTATAAAATAATGGAATTAAGCAAAGTATAGCCTTTGGCTCAGCGCTCCCTCTTTGTGCCTGTTCAGATGCAGCATTCAGGAGCTGCCATGTAACAAAGCCCTTGGGGAAGATATTCTGTCCAGAATTGTGTTGGCTTTGGAGGAAGACAAGGTAGAACATGGAAGGGAATTTGAGGATGCAGCAGACAGTCCTTTCATCTAATAAGCAGTGGCAGCAACTTCAGGCAGACCCATGGTCACAGATTGAATTGTGGGTGTCATTTTGCAGCCTGTATCATTCCCAGTCTCACAGTGCTCATTTGTCCAGCACACCCCAGTATCCCATTAAGTGGTGCTGTGAATTAGTGCTCTTTTCTGTTCTTGGGAAGGCAGTGCTGCTTGAGTGGTAACCTGGAGGATACAAACACCCTTGGTACTGGTGTGTGGGGAGCAACAGAGGGATGGCTGCACTGAAGCTGCTCTTTCATAGTGGGAATTTGTGAGGTGGAAGAAGGGAGGCAAGCAGTGCCTGGCAGTTTGGAGTTAATCTGAAGAATTCTTGGGTTCATTCTGTCAGCACAGCCTCCTCCCAGTTTCCTTGCACAATTTCACAATTATAAATGTTTCAGCTCTGACTTCTATAACCACTTCTGCAGTTTTCTGCGGGCTGAATTCTGCTGAATTTTGTTGCTATTTGTGCTTTAACAGGTAGCATGGTGCATAGTTCTTCATGCTGTATTCCTCAGTATTCAAAACATGGGGTAAGGCTCAGCTCTCTTTATGTGAATAGCAAAGCGTACACGCTTCTGAGAAACATCGCAAGGCTGTAAATGCCTTTGCTCCCATAACCCACTGGAATACTGGCGGATATTGATATCTTTTAATAGATGGAGCAAATCAGCTTAGTGTGCTGCCTTTATGGCCATTTTTTTAAGAGGAGAAATTGAGTTGGTGTTACCATGACCAGGTTTCATGTGAAGCTTCCATTTGCAAAGCTCTTTCTCACTGTACTTTATTAGCTGGGGCCAGATCTTATTAAAACCCAAACAGTAGCCAGCTCTGACTATTAGCTTAATGGTTTAATACCAGCTTCTCCATAAAGTAGAAGCAGCAGGTTATTTAAAACATGTAGGTCAGATTGGCCTGGTGTTTTCCAGTGAGATTATGTAAAGACATTATTATTAAAACTCATGAATGCACTCAGTGCAGGACATTCTCTTGCTCCCCATGGCTTTCTGAGGTCCAGATGCAAAGTATGCTCTAAACAGATTATTAGTGTTTGCTTCAAAATGTGGTATTAACACCACAGTGTTTCTACTGACTCTTTTGCAGTGATATTCTTAATGCAAATGTCCCACTACAGGTCATTTAGCATCAAGTTTAAAATGAAAATGTTTGTCTGTGAGAAATCCCATACTCCTCCTTCTGCAAAAGGGCTGCAGTGTAAAACAAAATGGGAAATGAATGTTAAGTAGTCAGCCCATCCCAGTTCTTGGTTATCAAAAGTAGTAGCTGCAGAAAGTAAATTATTTAAATTACCTGCTTTTTGTTTCACTGTTTCTTCAAGGGAATTACTTATAATTGAAGGTATGGGTTATTTTTTGTTGTTGTTTTAATTACAGTTTACCATGTACACACCTTCTATAAACTTTGTTATAACTGCAAGTAGATGTGTGTGTACATTTAGGGCTGCTTGCTTCAAAACTCCAAAAGGTCCCTTAAATATTTAGGGCAGCCTGTTTCCTGAGATGGTAAAATCTTTAGGTGCCTTCTGTAGGAAGTGAGGAAAAGGCCAATATTTACATACCTATGGGAGGCAGATACTCATCTGCTGGAATTCAGCACTGCAGAAAAGGTACCATTAACAGTCTGTTGTAAACTTTGGTATTCAAAGGGCAACAATAAACTACCACTCAGCACGGCAACTCAGGCAAGTCTTTCTACCAATCTTATCTCTCTGGTTAGCTGCTGCTAATTGATTCGGTAGTTGTTGTGACAGCTTTAAGTGGGAGCAGCAAGCCCCTGCATTCAAGAAGCAGCGTGGTGTGTTCTTGCTGTTTTAAATGGCTGGGTTTAATAGTACCAATGCACAAAGCAAGGTTGGGAAAACCAGATTTTGGTGTGATTCTGTGAGGATGGAGGCAGGTGAGGGGGTGAATTTCACCAACCCAAGCAAATGGCAGTTGTTGCAGTCTGCACAGGCAGGTTCACAGTACATAGTCCCTTTTAAAAATAAATCTTAAGTTTCACAGAAATGAAGACTTTTTGTTGTGTGTGTGTGTGTGTGAGTGAGAGAGAGCAGCGATGGAAAACTGCAGCACCCTTGGAGGAAGGAAACAGATGGCAGGAAGAGCTTCCAGACACTTGACAGGCTGCAACAGACTTAAATGCAGGCAGTGATAAATGGGCATGAGATTGGGTTTTGCTGTAGCTGTTGTGGTTTAGTCTTGATAAAATGCCTGATGTGCTGTATGTTAGCAGTATCTAAGTGTTATATCCTCACTACTTTGGTGGTCCTTGTGTAGCTGCTGTGGTCACTGGAGTGTTAAGAATGGGAATGAAGATGAAGATCCAGGCTCTTCTATAAAAAAAAAAAAAAAAAAAGAAGTTTGCACATATGACAAGTGACAGAACTTGATGTTGAGTAAGGGCAAGTGAGAAGTGAAACTGAATTGAATTGTTGCATCCAGGTTATTCAAGGCTGTGTGGCAAAAAAATAGCAATGTGAGGCTGATGTTTAGGAATAAAATAATTGCTTTTGTATGAATGCATCATCGCTGTGCTTTCATTAAGTGCAAATGTGTGGATACTGGGATTGCCTATCCTGGGGTTTGATCAGGGACAGAATAGTGTAGCAGTTGGCATTTTCTATTACATTCAGCCTGCTAGGAACACCAGAGAGCAGCCTGTTGTAGTCAGTGCCCTGCCTGTAAACGCCATGCCAGATCTCACATTATTGACTGTAAAAAGATTATAGACTAATGTATACTGAGGATATCCTATAGCTTCTGATAGGTACACTTCTGTGGGGCTGCTTGAACCTTGGTAATTAAACAAAGCGCTTCCTCCTGTTAGGTATGGTAAGGCACAGCTGATTTTACTTCCCTGGATCAGCCTGCCATTGTGCAAGAAGGCAGCTGTGCTGCAATGCAAGGCTAAAACCTTCAAGCCTCGGCATGAGGGTACAACTGCAGAGGGTTAATCATGTGATTTCTCATTGCTTAAAGCCTTGAGTACTTAACAGAGGTTTCCTCGTGGGAGCTTTTGAAAAGTGCTTTCGTAGGGCAGTTTTGCCTTCGCACTGTGGCTGTTGTTTTCCCCTCCACTGAATGGTCTTGTGGCCTGTCAGACCTTCTGTATGAGTTTGCTTTAAACCGTGAAGTAGGGTAATGTTACTCCAGACCAGCTTGAGAAGGAGCTGCTTTAGTTACAGGCGCGGCAGAGCGTAGGCAGGGAGCTGTGCAAGCTGTGTACGTGACCAAGGACAGCTAAGTAAGCAGGTACTTACCATAAGCAAGCAGTTGAAGGAATGCAGACTGGGACAAATTACTTTCAGGGTAATCTGTAGAACAGGAAAAGCAATTAGAGTTGAAAAGTATCTGCCTGGGCTCAGGAGCCTGTGTGTTCTTAGGTCCTGGGTTTTGCTGCTGTCTGGATAGCTTCTGAATGATGGTGCAGTGCTGCCTGAAGTGATTGGTTTCACATCCACTACTTAACTGTGCACAACCAAAACCTCTCCTCTTGTGGCATTCAGGCTGAGGCAAAGTATGGATGGGACTTTCTGCCTCGAGTTCTGGAAGTTCATTCTACAAAATATGACTAGAAGGGATTTAAAGAAACCAGTCTGTTAAAATGAGATCACCAAGATGAGGTGCTATTAGTCCCACCAAAGTACCCAGACTATAGTCGGCACAGGCAGTGGATGGAACTGCCCATAGGGAATGTCTCTGAGAGAACCTGGTCCTGGGCAGCTTAGGGCTGTAAGTGCTACAGATAGTTGAGTGTGAATAAGGTCTTCCTGTGAGCAGGAAAAAAAGGACCTAAGAAATTGCTCCTCTTGTGCAAAGTCTCAATTAAAAGAGAAAGTTAAATGGCTGTGTCCTCGCTCGACTTACTGATGTAATGTTAGACTGGACTGTAGGAAGAATCTGATGGAACAGCCTTGATGATACCAGTGATCTGCCACAGAGATAAGTTGTTATTTATCATCTGATTGAAAAGGTCATGGGATAAGATTTAGTTATTTGTTTTCTGCCTTTTTGCAGGCTGCTGCTTTTGCAGTGGCCATATTCAATGTTAGTCTGAAGTGATTGTGTCCTGTAGCAAAATAACTTCACAAGGTTTAGGATTAAACTTGGCTAGGGATATTAAAGATAAGAGGAAGGGATTATCTAGGTGCATATTGAATAAAACAGACTAGGGACAACGTAGACCCCCTCCGGAAGATATCCGGAAGATATCAGGAAAACTGGCTACCCTGTATTTGGAGAAGGCTGAGGTTCTTAATGACTTCTTTGCCTCAGTCTTCACTGGCAAATGCTCTGACCACACCACTCAA
>JASSUY010028924.1:89269-154073 GCA_032466535.1 Forpus xanthops
TGGACATAGCCTTGGGTGGCATGGTTTAGTGGGAGGTGTCCCTGCCCATGGCAGGGGGGTTGGAACTGGATGATCTTGAGGTCCTTTCAACCCTAACTATTCTATGATTCTATGACTTGCCCTTTTCATCTTCCCCTGCAATGTCAGAACTGAAACAGCAGCTCCTTCCTTCCAGCGGAAGGCTGAAAAGGAGTATTTCTGGAGCCTGTGAACTGCTTTTCCAAGTGGAGAAACAGCCAGTCCTGTTTCTGCTCCAAACTCCTTGGGTCTGGATTCTGCTTTATCATATACAATCAAATCTCATTACCTAGCAGTGCTTAAGTCACAAACTGACCAAGATACAAACTCTTACCCGTCTCTATCATTAACCGCTCACTTGGAATTGATTTCAGTGTTTCCAAGTTGGCTTCTGTTTTCAGAGAACTAGGAAAGCAGAGTCTGGTTAATAAAATCAAACATAAAAAGCGTGCCCAAGTCATTTGCTGTTGCAGTGTTTTGCAGCAAAGGCAGCTCCCTAAATAATTCTGTTAGTGAATAAAATCTGATTTAAAGTGCTGTCTGTGAACTGAAACTTCCCCAGAAAAGGCACATTTGGAGAGTTACCGACCGGGTGAAGCCGTCCCGCCGCGGGGCGCACACGCAGCCCCTGCCGGCACCGCCGGTACCTGGCACACACTTTCGGCCAGCTCAGTGCTGAGAATGCAGATGAGGCTGTTCAGGTTACACCCGCATTACTACCGGGTTTGACATGGCAGCTTCAAATGACGCTGTTTTCTAAACACCTCTCCAAAGGACTATTTCCAGGTTCGACAACCTTATTTATTTACAAACAAGGATTGGCCTGAGGGCAGCAGAAGGAACCCATGACTAGATTAACTCACTGGGCTGAGAGCTCAGAACTTTTTATGGCTAATAGACTAATGAGTGCGATTCTAAATCTGTCAGATGATTAAAAGTCCAGCCAGCTCTGAAACCCTGACCTCATTGTTCAAAAGAAAGCAATGAGTTCACTGCTGCTGACATTTCAAAATGGGGTTTATTTCTTGTGAAGAACCTACCAGCCATTTATGCCAATATAAAGATCCAAATCTATTATAGCTGCTGCTTCTTCCTTTGTGCCATCAAAAGAATGGACCTGGAACAGATTTATATAGATGCACACATATATACAATGTTTGTACTTCATATAAAACTCCAATCATTTAAAACTACACGTTGGTTTTTATTTGTGTCATAAATAAATACCTTTGATAGTATGTATGACACACAACACAAAGATGGGACACGGCTCAGCTGATTCTGAACTTGGGCAAAGTTCAGGCTGAAGGCACTTGAACACCCCAGCAGCAGTGGCTACCAGGGTTTGTCAGTGACAAATACGTGCAGAAAGAGCATGTCCAGTGTTACCACTACTGGCCCAGAACTTGCTCATAGCTGGAAGACCATAGACAGGAAGCAGCCCCGTGCACAGTGAATGTTTACAGTCAGGGACACAATAAGAGCAGTGTAACATTCTCCCCAGATTTGAGTCCCCTGGAACTAAACAGACAGTGTATTGGGGCACTCCAGGCACTGCAGAGCCAAGTGGCTGGTCACAAGGCACAAACAGCGTAACACAGCTGGCAAGTGCAGCTTCGCAGCCACTGTCAGCTCCCCCATGCTGCCAAGGGGCAGTGCAGAGGCTCCTGCTGTTCACTTCTCCACTTGTACAGGATTTGCAGGAGAAAAGGAAGGACAGACTGCACAATGTTACCCAAAAGCATACACAGTACTTAGCTACTGGATGGAAGTGGCTTGCAGTGACAAAAGGGAAACCTGAGATACTGTTGTGGGAGGCATGATGGCAGTAGATAGAATAATCCAAGCATTTGCTGCTTTAGGAAACCCTGCCATAATGGAAACCTGAAGGAACATTGCTGGCCTTTCCTACCCATTTCATACAAAGTTTTTCCTGTTATGCTTTTGAATTAAAATACATGGTCTGAATATCTAAAGACATAAAGTAATCAAAAGTTACATCTGGATCCAATTTGAAAATGATGTCTAATGTCAGAAGCAAACATTTGAGGTTATGACTTCCACAGGGAACATGCAACTAAATTATCTGTGGTCTGAATGCACTGCAATTACAGACACTGAGGAGTTGGGACAAGGCCAGTGTCAATTATAAGGTGCTTAAACTGTCCTTCTGACAGGCCAAGAAAAACTGCTCCTGTCAGCTGCAGGGCTTTTTCTCAGCCTATCTTCTTACCTTGCAAAAAGAGCTGTTGAATAAGCCATGACAATAAAAATACTAGAAGGGACTGGAAAATACTTGTTAACTAATAATAACTTCAACCATGTAACAGGAAGCCTGCCCAGATTCCGTGGCAAACAAGAATCTGCATATTAAGCAACAATATTCACACACATGCATGTAAAAACGGATGCTACGCTGAAGTCCGTACTTACCACCCCTCCTACAAACCTGTCTCTGTTTCTTCTCATTATGTCTACAAGATGAAATAAATACAAACATAAGACAGTTTTAACACAGACAAAGGTGAACGATTCAGGTTTCCCAGCTCTTCATAATTTGCTCTGAATATGAAATTCTCAAGGAAAACTCACCTAAGAATTCAGTGTGTGAGTTTCTACAGTGGAGAAACATGGGCAGTTGTGTCTGTTCTGACAGGTCAAACTGCTTTTCAAAATACCTGTAAAATAAAGTCACTTTGAAGCAGCAATTCAATGTAAGAGCAAATAAAGATAGTGGAAGAGTTTTCTGCAGCTTTTGTCCTCCAGAACTATGGATTTGCCATGCCAAAGCTCTAATTTGTGCAGGGACTTGAAAGGAACTCTTTCTCATGATGCAGTCCCATAACAGTGACTGCTGGAACACAGATAAGGTGGTGAGAGCATCAACACTGAAGGATGCACATAGGCATGTGCTGAGCATGTACTCTTGCAGCCTGGGTGCTGAAGTTTCGGTTTACCTATTTTTAATGAACAAAGAACTGACTGTTCTTTCCACAAAGTTTGGAAATGTCAGGAATGGGAGAGCGTGGATCACGCAGAGAACTGTATTTCAAGAAGCATTTGTAAATGGGGCGAGGGTGAGTAAGGGAGAACCACACAGACCTCTGTAGCCTCAGACAGCCCACACTGCATCAAGACTGGCTGGGCTGTACAGCAGCAGTCCAGTTTCTGTCTGCCCTTCCATGGGACAAACAGATGAAGTCTCTGCTCTCTTGGGGTAAAACAAATACAAGTATTAGCTATATTCGGCCCCATTCTGCCTGTCTGTCCCTCCTCTCTGTGTCTGCATCCCCTCTACTCCATTTTATCTCTCTCCTGCTTTCCATTCCTATTTGAATATTCCCTTTGAAGGAGCAGTAGCAGTGAGACAGGCATCCTATGAGGAGACATTAAAATGTAGGCAGAGGGAAGGTAACTTGGTGGCCAGTTTCCGCAGGCAGAGTCCAAAGGATTAGCACTGAACTAACCTGTCACTTGTCATTTGCAGGTAGAATCATAGAATAGCACATTAGCATTGACAGAGCCTGTCTGCCCTGGCATGCAAATTATCAACGCTCAGAAACACAGCAGAGGAACCTGTGTGTGGTAGAAGGCCACAGTGCACAGGTGACTCAGTCCATACTTAACTCAAGAGATGACATTATGTGGGCAGAACAACACTGCCAGTCCCAACAGGCCAGGACACTATGCACCTATAGGAATTTCTGAGGTGCTGCTGTTAAAAGCAGTCCAGAACACTGGGATCAGGCATATTTCACTGGCAAACTCAAGCATCTACACACTGCTGTGTACAATTCACGTCAGTCAGGAGAGAGTGACAGCAAAACATCAGTTTGATTCATGTTTTCCTGAAGAAAAAGGACAATATGCTTTGCTCTGTGCAATTTTCATTAGTTGCATACTGCAGGTTTCTGTTTCCCTGCTGTAAGTTACCTGCCCTGTTCATCAGTGCAGATCTTTGTGATGAAGCAGGTGGAACAAATTGGCTGTAACCTTCAAAACTGACATGAGAATTCAGAAGAATAAATTACACCTACTTTGAATCTTCTTTGTCTAGACACTGTGCTTAGTTCAGCTTCTTTGCCTAAATATAAATGTGATTTGCAACTCATGACTGCTCTTGCGGCTAAATAGCTACAATTGCCTGATCATTGCTGGGGTTCCTAAACAGAAAACGTTTTTCATAAGGAAACTGGGTTTTAGAAACCGAGTTGCAAATAAAACCCCAAGTTAACCTATTAGCCAAAGGCCAGTGGTCTTGAAAGTACAGAGTTTAGTGTCCCTGCAAATGCAGAGGCAACTCAAGCTTCTTCCATTCCCAGCAAAAATTAAACTAAAGAGAAAGGGGAGGGAAGTTTCCTCCAAAAAAGAGGGGGAACCCAAGAGAAACCCTGTAAAAGCATGAAAACCCCAGACATAGGGTGATCAGAATGGTAACAGAGTAATGAAAGAAACTACTTACAGAAGTAACTAAAAGTAACTCAGATATTAAACCTTAGTAGTTCCAGTGCTTAAGGATCCAAGCATCTCCTTGGATGAGCAAAGTGTCATTCAGTGTCTGCTGGTTCTGTACTGGTTCTCAATAAGGAACTTTGAAACACTTCTATATGGCTGTCTGCAGGTTTAGCGTTGACCACCAAGTTCAAATGCTGTGTTATTTTCAGATTTGGGATCAAGGCACTGAAGGAGCTGAAGCAAATTGGCCTTGCTGAGGTAGATCTCCACACAAGCCATCCTGGATTCATGGATGAAGAGCAGCACATGTGATGTTGCTTACCCCCTCCAATTTGCTAAAGAAAACTCCTATTTCTGTGCTGCTACACCCCACAAAGCCCTCCTGGGAGTACAACACATGTGAAGTTTCTCTATACTTACCAGTCCATTTATAATGTGACCTTCACCATAACATAAAGGCAGTAACTTCCTCTAACTACCATTAAATCACTATTGTCTGTTGGAAAAGTTATGAGAATGGAGAACTCTAAGAAAGGAAAGTTCTTTGGGCTGTTTCAACAAAGGAATTTCATCTTTGTTTGCTTCTCATCTTTATTCATTTTAAATCCAAGATAAAGGAAAAAAGATCTTCACAGGTGAAAATTATCAGAAGAAAATACAGAGTTAACTAGTAAATAATGATTTAAACAGATGTCCTGGGTTCAGCATCTGGGCCATGCCTGGATACCACTAACAGGGAAACTGCCATACCTCTCTCCTAGGTAGCTGCTTGCTGCTTACCCCAGCGATTGCTACACCTGAAAGAGCGACTGCTACAGCTGGAAACAGTGAACTGCCTCCATGCACTGCATACTCCACCTTCCTCATTTGAGTTGTTTTATCAAGCCTACACTGAATCTCAATTTGAAGAACTCACAATGAGTCATGAAAGTCAAATTGCCTCCAACTCCACAGCATTCAACTAGCAGAAATGAAACCAACCCCAAACCTTGACCATGTTTACACATACATGGAGAGTGAAGAGCAGGGGAAGCTGTTCACTTAGAAAAGAGGGAATTCACAAACAAGTATTTGCAAGCATCCAGCCTCATATTTCTTCACTCCCTCATATTTCTTGCTGAGTTTTTTCAATCACTTCCTTCCAGCTGCAATGTCCAACAAGGGCTCTCAGTAAGATCTCTTAGAAACTAGATTAATTGATTTCATATGATTTACTGAAATAGCTCAGGTAAAGACTTACTGTCATTATCAGTCTTAATTAGAAAGGACTCACCTACCCCTCTAAAAGTGACTTCTGTTCTACCCTGTCACCTCTTTCCTGACAGCCCAATTCCAGTGCACCTGATTTGAAGTTTTCCACTACAGATCTTCAGCTGCAGTGCCTTGGATAAGGAAAATCAGATCTTATTTTTTCTTTCCATAACATGAAAGCAGTAAGGATCGTACAATACAATACTCTACCAGAGTTTCAATTTGCCACAGAAAAGAAACAGGTTATGCTCCAACATGTACTTTGCTAAACTTTGTGTACACTGATTTCTGCCAGGAAAAGAAGTTCTCATCACTTTGCTGGATATTT
The DNA here is from genome assembly GCA_032466535.1 of Forpus xanthops. Lineage (NCBI taxonomy): Eukaryota > Metazoa > Chordata > Aves > Psittaciformes > Psittacidae > Forpus > Forpus xanthops. Next base: position 95,322 of record JASSUY010028924.1, read on the forward strand.
TACTGTGTGACTGTAACATTATGAAGAAATTAACTCTATCTACTGCTAACATGTGGTAATTAGAGAAAAAATACACAATCAACCACTGCCCCCCAGTGCCTGACTCACTTAGAGCAGTATAATTAATCTTTATCACTTGGATCTTTCAGACAGTTCCCTCTGTAGACAGAGGCTCTCAGTACAAGAATGGAAGCTGATCTGAGGGGATGTGCTTGCTTCTTTTCATTCAGTATCTACATTGCATATATTACCTGACAGATCTCTCCAGCTCCCCAAATTACCTTTATCACCACCTCTCACTGACATGCTCCCAGCTAAGACCACCCCTACCTGATTTTTTTTCCCCACTGCTGACTTATCCTTTTGACAGTGCTCTTCCCTTCCCTGTTCCTTTCACTCAACAACCCAATTCTTCTCTCACACACTACACTTAGGTTATTTTCACAGACACGGAATGTTGAGTTTGGAAGGAACCACCACGGCTCATCTGGTCCCACCTCAAACAGGGAAGTTTTCCCCATGAATGTCTCAGTATTCTTGATTATTAGCAAGAACTAACTTCTGTCACACACAGAAATCTACAAATTCTGATGAACAGAAAAAGACATGCTCAATCGACACCAGACAGATAACATTTACCACACAGCACTACTTGAATGTAGGCATCCTTCTTTCAAAGTCCCAGTTCTGCCATAAAAACCCATCACCAACCCTGCCCATTGCAAGTGTGCACCAGCCAAAATGTTACACGGTAGAATACAAGAGAGAAAACACTCATGAAAACTGATACAAGTAAATGTATAGTCATCAAAAGTTTCTTACTTGAGTTGGACGTCCTTTGGGCAAAATTCTAATCTATCAAAATCTACAAACAGAACAAAAAGCCCCAGTTAGTGCTTCAGGATTGTTTTAATACATGTGTAGAAAAATAAATACTTGAATTACTAAGCTAACACTTACCCAAGCCACATTCTCCAACTGCTATCACCTTTGTCTTGTTTTCTTCAATCAGATCTTTTAATTCAGATAAATACTGTTCAGAGCCATGCTGCTCAAATTCTCCACAGCGGGTTGGATGACAGCCAACTGTACTGTAAAACACATCTACAGAAAGACCGTATTAGGTTTTAAGGAAGAATAAATAAATATATAAGGTATAGACGGTATCTGTGGACTTTTATTGCTCATCATTTTAAAAGAGAACTCGCTTTGAACACCTTTATCTTGATGATGATTTTATTAGACAGTACCTCTAGTGGGGCTCTGTGGATTTTTAGTACACATTATTTAGTATACTCCCAATAGGGCAACTCAAAGCTGAATTATTCTGGTGGAGCAGCCCTCAATAAATCATATTGTTGAGGTTGAAAGAGACCTCTTGAGATCCAGAAACACATCTTATTCATAATGCTTCAGGTTATCCTCAGCTGGAAGATTTGCAACCACCACGCCATTTCCCTTGTGTGCCCTACATTAGCTGTTACAGAATTTCACAAACATCCAGCCTCATATACCACAGTATCTAATCTCAATTTCTTGGTGTCAAAAGGAACATTTCTGCTAAGTACCTTTATGAAGAATGTAAACAACAGGGGGAGGGAATGACCGGATAAGGCCCCAGCAACTTGACCTAATACTAAAGCTAATCTTGCTTTGATGGAAGTGTGGAAGTGGATTGGATAGGACCAAAATACCTCCTTAGGTTCATTCCAACCAACATTATCTATGATTCTGTTCATAAATAGTACCTTAACATGTGTTTTAGTTCAAATACATGCTTTAAGTAATTGGTGGAATGGTATTTGCCTAAGGAAAAAAGGAGAGATGCATTCCTTTCCACAGCAAGAAAGGGAGAGGTAAGAGAAGCATGAAGGCACCTCTTGTTCAAGCTGGTCATGGCAGACTGGCAAGTAAAAGCCTAACAAAACTCCACCAAAATCATACATCCCATACAGCTTATTTCTAGAAGACAGCCTTGGAACAAAATTTTTATTCCAGGAATTCCCTGCAATTTCTGTTTTTATGTAGAAATAGAAACGTCAGAATGAAGGATTCATTCCAATAGCCAGGGATCTAAAGAGCAACACACAGCCACTCCAACACAAGGCATTCAGCCCATTCTGAAATAGTTTCCCATTTTACTCTGAGATCCTGTAAACACCTCCGGGGATGGGCCCTTTTGAACTCTTAATTTTAAGTGGAGAAGGTCCTATTTTTGACTGACAAGGCAAGTTTAAAGTGAAAATACCATTTGTCTGTGCCAGCTGCAATGCATCTTTACTGTCTTGTAGACTCCCACCTGTAATCAAAAACTTGGAAGAAGGAAAGTATTGTCAGTGAGTATGTTCTTCTGTGAACATCAAACAGACTGCTTAAGAAAACACTCAGATGTAAGTAAGAATCTAGACAGTGAACATCATAAGACAATTACTAATGTATATATAACAATTGCATAAATCAGTAACAAACCCTCAGGAGCAAATAAATACACTAGCTATCAAAACCTCTTTTTATTTATCAAGTAACTTCTACACTAAGTATTTAAACCATTGAAGGAGTAAAATACTTTTATTTGCAACAATAGCTTCAGTAGACAACAACTCAATAAACTTTATTTGAATTCAAGAAATTATACTCAGAAACATTTCTTCTGTTCTACAGGCAGAGAAACTAAAAGCTCTCAAACTCCCATAACAAGATATGAGCAAGCAGATAAACCAACAAAGGACTTTGTATCAGAGTCAGGCTCACAAATTTAAGAGTTTCTGCGTCTGAGCTTTTATTTTTTACCTTAAGATCAAATGTTATTACACCAAACTGTTGCTTACAGTGATTTTTGAACCACTACTTGCAGAATCTTGCACTCTAAGTCCTAATAAATTGTGACTACACTGCTCCTGGACAACTCTTATCCCTACACATACTATACACCAGACAGGTCTGCACTACTGACAAACACATCCCAGCACTATCACCAGTAAAATAAGTCGAAACTAGCTCAATGTACATACAGTACAGGGCAAAACTTTACAAAACATTACCATTAGCAGCTATATGGAAGAACAGAAGTATTTTCAAATGAACAGATTAAGCTTCTAAGCAACTAGAAACAATGTGGGATGGAATAGGCTTCTTGCACCATACAGGCCAGCAGCAAGACTGAAGCTAAGGATAGAGAACTCCAGAATTCCATTTCTGAATCTCCTGTGCATCTTGAAAAAGTTATGCAGCTGATCTATTTTTTGATGGTGGTATTGAGATTAAACAGTACTTAACATATACAAACGCAGTAAAAGTGTATCTGCTGCAGTGTGGGAACTTCTGGTTTTCGTCTTCCTGTTTATTTCCTACCTGAAATTTCTGGTTTTCCTATCTGAAAGACTTATCTTTACAGATAAGTACAGATAAAGACTTACATTTCAGCATTTTCCGAGACCCCTGTTCCTCTTCTAGAGGAGGGTTTATTTATTTCAAATTCATCAGCCTTGTTAGTGCCACAGAACACTTTGTGACACTGTGTTGTATTCTGCTGTAATTCATACTTTAGTCTTGACAATTCATTCAGTCCAGAGAGGAATACGGGCAGGCTTGGACTACTGTGACTGCAGGAGTATGGTGCACTGCTGAAAACACTAATTTCCAGCTAAGAGTAACCAACCTGCTCATAATGCTACTGGTTTAATACACTGCGGACACTATTTACAAGCAGACATTCACATGTCTCAACTGTTTAGAATTTATGGACACTACCAGCTCTTCTGCAGTTACCCATTTCCATTACATACAGAAACATCTGAAGGATCTCAATCAGAAGACTTTTTCAGCTTTGGTCTACAGCAGTAACTGCTGAGTAAGTGTCACAAGAAGAAAGGAATGGCTGTCTATAATACAACCTGCATGGAAAATGACATTAGTTGATTGCAGTAGGTCAGAGGAGAACACCTATGTTGAAGCTGTACAAAAGGAATTCTACGCACATGTCATAACAGATACCACTGAGCTTAAATAATCAGCATGTAATGATCTGTGCAAATGAAAGACAATGCTCTGCACAGAACAATTCTGCTTTATGCTATCAGAGAAAGTTACTGCATTTTCTACTGCAAGGTCTAGAAACATTTGGTTGAATAGGGGGGCACTACCAACCCAAAGTATTATAAACCAGTTTAAAACATTAAAGAAAGTTTATTGTAAGAAATCACCTTTTTCACACCAACTTTGACTGCTCTCTCCACCACATCCAAAAGGTCATCTGTGAAAGTTCACAAAAACGTCATCAATTGACCTGAAGGTTTAACAGCATAATTAACTACTATTCAACTAAAAATCACCTTCATGCAGCCAAAATGCCAACCATGAAGAATCTTTAAACCACATTTGATTGGTCTTGAGAAGACAATAACAAAATGCCATAACTGAAGCTCCAATTTAAATCCAAGAAGTCAACAGAAGTTTTTCCATATAGTTTAGGAGACTGTGTGGTTTTACATCTGTATTTACAGGCCATGAGAGCAAAAAAAAAAGGATGCAATAATTAGTAACTGTGATTCAGCAATGCTTTGATAGTTTATTGCTCACAGTTTTCAAGATTTTTTGATGCAACCCAAATATAAACAGATCAGAACTGTCCACTTTGCTCTAAGATCCACATTACCTCTATAACACCTTAAAAATAATTAAGAGAATGCATTTTGCTCAGCTCATCTAACTTATTTTGTCTTGCTTTCTTCTTCAAGCCTAAGTAAAAAAGCATCTAGCTTTTGAAGAGAAAAAAACCCCAACCCTCTAACCTCCCATTCTGACATTTAAAAGGCTGTTTTAATGAGAGGGATCCTGTGTTTGAGCAGGTACAAAGAAACCCTTACCTTGATGTTTTTGTGTTCCCCTGTAGATCCCTCTGAACATAGGATCTGTCAGATTAATACCAATATCTATGAAAAAACAAAGGAGATTTTTGATGTTATGGTCACTCTAAGCTTAGATAAGTTCAATATGAGATGAAAAATTTCTCGAGCACAACCAGCCACTGGAATAATCCTCACAGGGAAGTGGTGGATTCCCCAACACTGGACATTTAAGACTTGGCTGGACAGGGTGCTAGGACATCTAGTCTAGGTCATGCCTTGCCTGGAAAGATTCATAGAAATCACAGAATCAACCAGATTGAAAAAGACCTTTAAGACCACCAAATCAGATTGGATCAGATGAGCTTTGAGGTCCCTTCCAACCTGGTATTGTATGATTTCATTCTGAGCACCGGCCAACTAGGGAAGACAACAGAAAGTGTATCTTTACAACCCCAACTATCACAGGCCGTATAAAGCTAGGTGACTTCGTAAGGGAAGGAAAAATGCAGCACTTTGCATGCATCCAACCCTCCCTGGGGGGAGCAGCCGCAGGCTGCCACACAAAAGCTGCCTGCTGTCCCCTCTGCAGCCCCGGGCACCCAGCGTGAGCAGCACCAGGAACACCTGCAATGCAGTCACCGGCCCGAGCTGCTCCAGCCCCGTCTCCCTGGGCCTCCAAGGCCTTCCCCGGGCTGCAGCCTCCTGAAGCTCCAGTACCGGAACACTCACCTCTGCAGCTGCCAAAGCCGCCTCTCGGGGGGGGTTCTAGAGGGAAGGAAGCGCTCCAATATTGGGCTTTTCAGCCACGCGTAAAGCTTCAACCTGAACCGACCTTCTGACGTTATTTACATATTTCCTGCCTCATTTCTTAAGATCACTAACATTTTCACCCAACTCCATGAAATTAGAAACAACCACAACTAAAGAGGGGCACCAAGAAACCCGAGTTCACGGATAACAGACGAGCCACAGAGCAACCCCTTAGTGCCCTACCATGGCAGAATCGTTCTCAAACACCTCACGTAAGCTCAAAGCCAGCCCAGAGACACCGAGAGGGGCTGCAGGCCGTGACAAGCACTGCATGACGGACAGCCGGGTCTCCACAGCGGTCCCCGCGCTCAGCCCCTCACGGAGCAAGGCTACCTCAGCCCGACACCGAACAAGGTACGGAGCGGCTCGGGGCTCGGCGATCATCCCGGCTGGGGACACAGCCCCGGACACAGTCCCTTTATTCCCGCTCTCTCCTCACCGATGAACTTGGCCCGGCTCATGGCGACGGCCCCGGCTGAAGCGGCAGTCCCGAACACGACGCGGCCTCCACCTTCCCACCATGCCCCGCGCGGCGGGGGCGGTGTCTCCTCCACCTTCCCGCCATGCCCCGCGCGCGAAGGTGAGGGAAGGGCGGGCAACATGGCGGCGTTCCTGACGCACCAGCAGAAGGTGCTGCGGCTGTACAAGAAGTCCCTGCGGCACCTCGAATCCTGGTGTATCCACCGGTGGGTGAGGCGGGAAGGGCCGTGCGACGAGGAAGGGAGCAAGGAGCTGTCCTTCCTACCAGCGGCCTCTCGGGCCTGAGGCGGGGCGGAGCGGGGAGGAGGGGTTGTTCCTGCCGAAACGGGACTTTGGGCTTGACGGGGGGTTTGTTCTCTTCCCGTGGCCCAGGGGTGGGGAAAAAGACTTTCAGATCATTGCGGGAAAGGGCTGTGTGGGAGCAGGAGATCCTCAGGGACTCCTGGTGATACCGAAGGAAGTTAGTGTTAAATTGCATATAGCCACTTAAGACATGGACGAGGCTACAGGGATAACGAAGGCACGAAACAAGAGGACCAGATGTCTTCTCTCAAAGCAGTGTCGGCCTGCCTCCTGTTGGTAAGGCTGAGAAAGCTGCAAAAGAAGGCAGCTAGAAGAACCTCTCAGGGTAGGAAGCTAGCCCAAGCAAGAACATGCAGTTAATTGGCAAGACTAAATGCATTCCAGTGTCTTTAACTAACAGATTCCCATTAAAGGGTAAACTGAGAGGGGGTGTTTCTCCCCAAATGACCATGATGACCCCCAGAGACCACTCCTCAAATTCACAGTGCCACAGCCTTGTCTACCCAGGTTAGCATATGCAGTGAGGAGCTGGATGGGCATTTTGTGGAGTTACAATGGCTGTGTATATAATGAAGCTGTATAAGCTGCGAGCTGTCTCTTCTCACTGTATGTGGCAGGCAGAGCAATCCCTCATGCACCCCGTATCATAATAAAATCTTGTCAGTTTCTAACCTGTCACTCTGGTTGGAGAGTTAATTTCCAGTATTGGTGACACTGCTCAAACCCTGTCTTTGCACAGAGGTGATGGGTGATGATGCTGAGCTTTGGTTTTGCATGTGGTCAATGCTCTCCTCCAGTGTACCTCACTGGCCTTAATCTCTGTCCATAGAGACAAATACCGCTACTTTGCTGTGCTCCTGAGGGACCGGTTTGATAAGAACAAGGATGTGAAGGATATGGTGAAAGCTACAGAGCTGCTGATAGCAGGTGAGGAGGAGTTCTGGGCAAGCCAGCATCCGCAGCCATACATCTTCCCTGACTCCCCTGGAGGCACTTCCTATGAGAGATACGAGTGCTACAAGGTGAGGTGACTTGTGAAATGGGGTGTTACTGTGATTCCATTGTGCTTGTAAAGTGAGGGCTTTAAGTGGGCTGCCATAGGGTTGCAGCTTGACTCGGCAGTATCATTTCTGTCATAGTTCACTGCTGCTGAACATGGTGGAAGCTGTCCTGCTTGTCTGATGCTTGCAGATGGAGTCTGTTGGGTCTGTCTGAACACTGCTAGCTTCTCTTTGCCCTGCACTTGACACTGGTGAGGCTGCACCTTGAGCCCTGTGTTCAGCTCTGGGCCCCTCACTACAAGACTGACATTGTGGTGCTGGAACCAGTCCAGAGAAGGGCAGTGGAGCTGGTGAAGGGTCTGGAGAACAAGTCTTACAAGGAACAGCTGAGGGGCCTGGGGTTGTTTGGTCTGGAGAAGAGGAGGCTCAAGGGGGACCTTACTGATGTCTACAACTACCTGAAAGGAGGATGTAGTGAGATGGGGTTGCTCTCCCAAGTAACAAGCGATAGGACAAGAGGAAACAGCCTCAGGCTGCACCAAGGGAGGTTTAGATTGGGTATTAGCAAAATCTTCACAGCAAGGATGCTCAGGCATTGCAGCAGGCTACCCAGGGCAGTGGTGGAATCACCGACCCTGGAAGTGTTCATAAACCATGTAGATGAGGCCCACAGTGATAAGGGTTAATGGTGGCCTTCACAGCCCTGGAGTGAAGGGTGGACGTCATGATCTTAAATGTATTTTCCAACCTAATTGATGCAATGGTTCTGTAATCATCTGCTCTTTTGCCTTTGCTTTGCAGTGGGTCAGGCATGGTGAAAGAGTTGGAGCTGAACTGTGAGAGGAAGGGGTGCTACCCATTGTGGGGCCATCTAGTCACAGCCTTGGTTTCTCTCTGGTCATGTCAGATGTCAGCTTGGCTGTTGGGGGCTTCTCTTCACTCAGTCTTAGCTTTCTTCCAGCATTTTGAGTAATTGTACCAATTACCATTCCCCTTCACGTGCTCTAGTACCAGAGGACTATTTGTGCGTCACTGTGTGGTAGGTGGTATGTCTAAAAATAGGAGCCGTATTTTTGGAATCCAAGGCACTTCTGGGGGCTTGCTTTTCCCCCTAGATTGTTTTATTTAGGAGGAAAGAACCAAGTTTCATAGAAGAGCACAGGGTTTTTGCTTTGTTCGCATTTTCTCTCTTAATGCATTGCAAGAAGTTAATAGTAACCTAGAGAGTGCATGCACCCGTTTTCTGTCTAATTTGAATTATGTGCTGACACAAGACTAGATCTGAGCAGATCTTTGTGCATAAGAAGCCACGTGAAAGGAAGGATCTGACTTAGATTGATCAGAGGCAGAAAAAAGGACGTGAGTGAAGGGGAAGAGAAGGACTTTAGCTTATGCCAAGGTCATGGGCTTTAATAGAAGTAATAGAGTCTCCATTCTATTTTATGTATCAGAAAAAAGGCTAGTTGAGCAATAAATGGTTTGTATTAGTCTTCGTATAGAAATACAAACTGGTTTATGTTCTCTTTGCCCTGTGTGATATGTTAAAATTGTCCTTTAGCAAAATGGCTGTCACAAGGATTTGCTTTTTGATACATCAGTGAGTGTCCTTGGTGAAGCTGCTGTAAAATGATTTTCACATCTTGGGCTGCTTGGCTTTAAGTGTTGCTTGGTGTGTGTGGATTTTCTGTTAGTTTATTAGCAGCAGCTCTGCTATTTGTGTTCAGTCAAAGGTTTACTCCGTGAGAATCACAACAGGAAACTGGAAGTGTAAATGTCAGTACATGAATGGTGATATTGGGGTAATGTCGTCTTTTTTTTTTTTTTTTTTAAGAATTGGGGTTTTTGGTGGGGTTTCATTTTGGTTTTTAATCCAAGTTCTGTCTTTAAAATGTTCACATTGAGGGATACACTGCTGCAGAATCTCACACTTTGCTTTCATTCTTGACTGACATTTTAGAGGTCAGGCCATTACCAAGCTCTTAAAGGCCACTCATTTCTTAGGAGTTGCAGACAAGCAGAAATGAGCTGTAAAGTTCTGTCTCTCTCAAATAAATCAGCAGTTGGAGAAAAGGCTCTCTCCAACCTGCTGCCTTTGGGAGGAGGGAGAGAGAAAGGAAGATCTTCTCTTCCACCAGACGGCATTATTGTGAGAGCTTTATAGTTAACAGAGATGGCCTGAGTCGTCTTAAGGATGCTGTGATTTAAGCAACCCATTGGGATGTCTTCCTGTTACTTAGAAAAATATGTGAAAGAAAGATTTTAAGTACTCACCTCTGTCATATTGTGCCTTGAGACTAACAACAGTCAGGTGGCTCTAAATGTTTTTATGTAGTACTGTATTTCCTTTATTTTGTTTAATACTGGCTTCAGTGATGGCGTTTAGTTCTTTTGTGTGTGTGTACTATATATGATTTCATATATAAAAGGAATATATATAAGTTATATTGTTCTTTATCAGCTTCCTGAATGGGTCTTGGATTACTGGCATCCATCTGAGAAGGCAATGTATCCTGACTACTTTGCCAAACGAGAGCAATGGAAGAAGCTGCAGCGGGAGAGCTGGGATAAAGAGGTCAGTGCTTGCTTAGTGCAAAGGAGAACCTCTTCAGCACATAAGTACTTTGTGTGACATCTAGGTGTCTTTGTGGAAAAAATATTCAATGCCTACTGCAGTCCCACACTCTGCTTTGTTAGAACCCATCAGTAGGAAACATGGACTCAACCTAAAATGCCCACACAGAGATCTCAAGAGTTACAGCTTCTCAAAGGCTGTGGAGGGAATTTGAAATGAAAAGCTAAAGCTGCCACTGCGTTTAACTTAGCACAGGGCTGTTGTAGCAGTTTTGCTAACAGAAATCCCAGGCTGGGATGAGGGGACATTAATGACCAGAGAATTTCTCTCCTGCTGTGAAGCTCGGCCACTTTCAGGCTGCACTTTGAAAGTGACCTACCACAGTGGTGGTCAGGTGGGAATGGAGACTGATTTCTGGCCACCCTATATTGAGATTCAGTTGAAAAAAATGAAGTTCCTGGAATAGTTCTTGAATTCAGCTGTACAGAAACAGTTGTACTGTGTGTGGTATGACAGAATTAACAGTGACAGCCAGCGCTTGCACTGCTTCAACAGACGTCTGTTGAAAACACCTGAAGGGCTGTTGGTGGCATACAGGAATAGAGGTCTGTTGTGGCCTGCAGTGGAAGTTGTTCAGGACTTGAGATTACCTGGCAGCTTTCAAGGAGAATTGAGTCTGTTTAATGTAGCGTAGCAATGGTAGGCAGTAAATACATGAAAGGGATGACCTTTCAAGTAAAATTTCTCTTGTAAATAACTTTTTACTCTTAAAAATTCCTTCCTAAGTAGTTAATGTGAGCCTGCAGTGATTATAAAGAATCCTGAGAACCATGACAGTTGAAGGTGTTACTGCTGGTTCTTCCCTTCTGAAACAGGCGCCAGTTCTTGTTGCCTGGGCACTGAACCCAAGTCACAGAAATGTGCGTTTGAATACTGAAGCACTTCTCTGTCTTATCTCCTAGCTTAAGCAGCTAGAAGAAGAAACTCCACCTGATGGTCCAAGAACTGAAGCTCTGCCTCCTGCTCGTAAGGAAGGGCATCTGCCCCCGCTGTGGTGGCAGTATGTTACAAGACCCCGTGAGAGGCCCATGTAAAAGTATGATCTCACGTGAGCTTTGAAGCAGTTTATCTTCTGTAGGCAGTTGACGTGCCAGTGACTGCATGCTACTCTAATTAATACAAAATAAACCTGAATAATATAACAAGGCATTTTGCTGATATACTGTTCTTCTGTAGCACATACACACTTTACTTGCAGGTGTGCAGTGTAGAAGAGATGGCTGTTCACATCTACACTACATACCTACGTGTTGGAGAACACTGACGAGCCTGTGAAGTCGGAGAGAGATGGGGATTGACACTATAATCCAGCCAAACCACCTTGATTTCTCCTTTAGTATCTTCATGACTGCAGTGGCTCTGGCTGGGATGGAGTTAACCTTCCCCACAGCAGCCCTCACAGTGCTGGGTATCAGTAGCTAGACAGGTGTTGAAAACACACCAGATTTTGGCTACTGCTGAGCAGTGCTCCACAGCATCAAGGCTGCCTCTCCAACATCCTCACCCATAGGCTGGGGGTGGGCAAGGTCTTTGGAGGGGACAGAGCCAGGAGAGCTGACCTCAGCTGAACAGAGGCTGTGGGCTCCTTTCTCCACATGTCCTGCCAGGAGCCTGCTCCAGCATGGGCTTCCCATAGGGCCACAGCCTCCTTTGGACATCCCCCTGCTCCAGGGTGGGGTCTTCCCTGGGCTGCAGGTGGAATCTGCTCCACCGTGGGCCAACATGGGCTGCAGGGGCACAGCTGCCTCACCATGGGCTGCACCATAGGCTGGAGGGGAATCTCTGCTCTGGCACCTGGAGCATCTCCTGCCCTGTTCCGCACTGACCTTGGTGTCTGCAGAGCTGTTCCTCTCACATGTCCTCACTCTCTCTGCCTGCTGTTGCTCCTGCACAGGAATTTTTTCCCCTTGAATCTGTTATCTGAGAGGCACTACCACCATCTGCTTGCTCAGCAGCAGGTCCATTTTAGCACTGACTCTATGGGATATAGGAGAAGCTTCTGGCAGCTTCTCACCAAAGCAGCCCTCGTAACATCCCTCTACCAAAACCTGGCCTTGCAAATCCAATACACCCACAAACAGAACCCCCTGGACAAAAATGTATCTATGCCAGTGGCAAGGAAATAAATTAGGCCACTGTGTGGTAACTGGAAGTGGAAGCAACGTCTTCCCTCTCTACCTCTGCTCCTGAGAAAGCTGAACAGAAGGAAGCCCTCAGTCGCTTGAGCCTGTGGGAGATGGCACTGGTGCTGTGCTTGGCAGATTCTGGCTGTAAGCATGGGCTGTGCTGACAGCAGCGATTTTCCTCCTCTTGCAAAGGAACTGCGGTCCAGAAGTGATGCAGATGCACAAACGTGTGGAGGTACGTGTGCTTCCTGTCCAGGGAATAACTGGGAAAGGTACAGAAATGTCACCAGTTGTTCAATGGGAATTTCCACTGTTGGCAGTGCGCCTTTGTTCTGCTGCCACCCTTCAGCACGCAGCAGTGAAACAGCCTCATGCACCTTTATTTACTTACTAATCCTCTGTTAGACACAGATGGAACCTGCGTGACCTTCAGAAGCCTGAGCAAGGACCCTAGGGGCCCCCAAAGCTCCAGAAGCAGAAAGTCTTTCAAGAACCAAAACACACAAGTTTTCCAGCAGTTCTTTATTTATAACGTAGGCTTAAGCAATCATTACAATGTAGAAGGGAGACACACTTACAGCAATTATTTATACCAGTTTAGAACAAAAACCTGCACAGGGAGAGCTCAACTCTCAGTACAAACTAGCAACTAAACCACAATAATTTACCATTAGAAACATCTTCTTGTTTAGCTGTGACACTGCTTTTACAATATGCAAAAACACAAACAATAGAACTATCCAAAGTGTTTTGTCACATTCTTTCTACATTGAATTTGGCAACATTTTATATTAAATTTTTACTGATTATACTAACGTTTAAGAACTAAACAAGTGAAAAGCTGTACTCGGGTACAGTTACATCCATTTATTCCAAAGGTTTAAATAACACTTTTAAACTATTGAGATTATCTCCTAGCAGTTTTTGTTTATGCAAAAACCGTCTCTCGAAGCCTCATTTGCACAACGCATCAGCTGCCGTCTCAAGGTTGGTGGGCTACACCACAGGCACTACTGTTCATTAGGTTCTGTAGTAAGGAGCTTGTTTTTCAAAGGAAGGAAGAGTTGAGTTCATAGGTTCGAAGAATCATGCCTTTTTTTTTTTTTGCTTTTTGCTTTTAAGCCATAACAAAAAAATTAAAGGTTAGCAACCACAGCAGTGTAAAATGTTATATAGAACACAGCGACCACACAGTTACTACAAGTCTCACATCCAATGCAGTTATGTATTAAAGCATAAGAGGGTATGTAGGCAAGTCTAGAGCCAATAGAAATCTGCAGAGCAGCTGCTGGAAACCAGCCCCTTGTGGGTGGTGGTTGGTGCAGGTTTAAACCACCCCGGGTGCACTGGGGCCACGTCCACCCTCATGTGGGTCTGATCCAAACATGTCTGGTGCCCCAGGGTCTGCACATCTCTATCAGCTGTAGGAGATGGGTACTGCAGCAAGAACTTACTTTTACTTGAAGGAAAAAAGCCAACTCTTAATAATTCTATCAACAGTGCTCCAAAAAACACGACTTAAAGTACAAAAAAAGAGGCTCTCGTGGTCAGGCTCCCGGTGTTATCAAAAGAAGAGTCTCTCTGCCCACCCCCCACCCCTTTCTCCCCTTTCTTTTCAGTAGTTAAGAAAAGCCAATCGTCAACTGCCATTTAAAAGGAGTTAAGAAAAACAAGCCCCTCTATTGGAAAGGAACATCCGCAGTTTGTTAGCTCAAAGCTGGTTGCACCTGCCAAATTTGTGTCTTCTCAAAATACTTGGGCTTTGGAGGCCCAGCCTGCTGGGCACAGTCACAAAAAGGCATTTGGATAATATCTAAGAACTCCCTGCTCGCGGTTTAAAAAGGTTCTTTTGCACACACGTAACTGCCTTAAGCCTGTCGTCAGTGTTCGTATTCAGTGAGAGGATGAGCGGAACAAAAGGTGGAGGTGGAAGAACCAAGCGTACACAGGTCAGGCTGCATGCATGTGACTGAGAGTTGGTGCTGTGCAGTCCCGAAAAGAAACATGGAAACCCCCCCGGTCGTCAGAACACCCCACAGAAACAAAACACTGCAATCCAGTATGGCTTATTCTGATGCATTTACCATGAAGCTACTAGTAATTAATCCTACTAGGCTACTCTTGTGCAACAGCATCTGCTATTTTGACGGCATCTCCCCCCCACCCCACTACCCCCCCCCAGAAATACTCTACCAACTGCAGGTTTCTTCCTTGCATTATATATTGCTTTTATTGTCAATTTTCATTCCTGCTTTTCAAGCTTTGTTTTCTTTAATACTTCAACGAGGATCTGTTCCTTACGGCTTAAACGTTAGTTAAGTCCCATCGGTTTGTTCTTGTTCAACCTCGCTATCACAAGGCGCTCTACAAAAGCTTGCACAAAAGCCAAACTGTCACGAAATCCCTTTGCTGAAGTTGAACTACTCGACACTGGTTTTGTTTCTCCTGTGATTTAAAACTTTACAAAGAGTTATAAAAAAGGTCAATGGGATTTGGCACCTTCAGAAAAAATTAAAAGTGTAACTTAGACCAAAAAAAAAAAAAACCAAAAGCAGAAACAAAATCATTGATACTTACAAATTAAAACACCACCGAAGATTATGTCTTACTATGCTCTTTCACCTTGTTTTCTCCTCTAGAGTACTTGCAGACTGTCTTGTTACTGAGTATCTTAAAAAACTCATTGATTACAGACTGGAATGGATAGAGACAAATTACTTTCCTCACAGTTCCTTCTCAGTGGCTTTAGTACTCCGGCAGCTTCTCCGCCCCTAGGAAATACGAGGTGCCGAGCGATCGTTCGTGGTTGTCTTCTTCAGCTTGACGCCGCGCCGAATGGCGTTCAGCATATCCTCCCCTTGAGGGACATCCCCGGGACTCAGCTCTCCGGGATCGAGCTCCGGCTGCCCCGCGGGCACCAGGGCACCAGCACCATCCAGGTCGCTTTCCTCACCCTCTCCCTCGGGAACCGCTTGCCTCTGCTCGTCGGCACCGCTCAGTTTCTGGCTGGATGGCGGAGGGTTGACGGATGCTTGTCCGCTCCACGAGGATGAGGGCATGCTGGTGACACCCTGCCCGCCGTCTCCTGCCGCCGGAGACTCAGGGCTTTGCTCAGGACACTCTTCTGTCCCAGCGAGGGCGCCGGGCAGCCCTCCTGGGATATCGGGGACGGTCGGTGTTTTGACAGGAATCACTGGGGTCTTGATCGGGATGGGCCCTCCCCCGATGGTGCCACGTCTGACCGAAGGCTTGGTGGAAGGGGTCCGTCTGATGGTGGCGACGCCGGGGGTGACGATGACCGGTCCAAGTGTGGTGGGCAGACCTGCGGTGGAAGCAGGACGCTTGGTTTGAAACATTCTGCGATAGGACTGGCTAATGTCGCTGTTTCTTGGGATGGTGGAGGATTTGTCAAACTCTTGTTGTTCTGCCTCCTGGTCACCACTCACAGAGAAATAATCATAATCTGAAACTGATGCCAAAAGACACGGTTAGGAACAAGCTGCAGAAGACAGCTCAGTCATCACAGAACCAGAGAATGGTTTGGGTTGGAAGGGACCTTAAAGATCAACCAGTACAACCCCCTCTACCGTGGGCAGGGATACCTTCCACTAGACCAGGTTGTTCAAAGCTCTGTCCAACCTGGCCTTGAACACTGCCAGGGATGGGGTGTCAGTAAGTTTGAGCTGTGTATAACCAAAACAGTATATACACCAAAAAAGCCTGGAGGACAATAGCAATAGAGAGGTTTCACCTTTAGGAGGAAGGAAGCCTGAGACACTGTGACCAAGAGTCTCTGACTGTGTAGCTGAAGGCAGGCACTGCAGCAAGGTGACCCTGAGGCTTCAGGGTGCCCACATCTCTTGTGACAGAGAACAAGAACTGCACCACTCAGTGCCATCTCTAGAACTAATTATGTAGCAAAGACTCAGTATTTGTTTGCAACACTATGATACCAAACCCAGCATTCTACAAGCCATATGCTACCACTTGTAGATACAAATACTTACATCAGTCAGTGACTAAGAGGTGTACTGTAGGCTGGGCACTGTGTGGCTCAGGGGACTGTATACCAGTGATTTCAGCAGCAAATCTGCTTATTTTGCAAGCAAGGTAAATCCCAGCTGTCAGCTCTGAAAACTCAGCCTCAGCTTTAGTAACTGCATCAGGTTCCTTCTTTTCCATGTACCTGCTGAGCCAAGCTGGACCCTCTAGAAGCCCCACTGCCTCTTGTGGCTGCACAGCAGCAGCGACCTCAACTGAGCAAGCAAGGTGGTTGCTGACCCCCAAACACCAAACTCGGTACCTCTCAGCCTGCTGCTGGTTCTGAACCAGGGTACAAACCCCAACACCTTACTGCAGCTCCCCAGGTATGCCCGAGTTAAGGTCTCCAATGGATTCCTTTTCCAAATACAATATTTCTGCTTAGGTAGGAAATAAAAGGTCACAAAGGAAAACCAAGAGCAGATTCAGAGCACTGATGGAAGAAGAAAGCAAAGCTCATGAGTGCGTATTTGCTAAGACAACAGCCAGAAAGGACACTACTACCACAAGAAGGATGCAATACCAGTATCATTCCATTTAGCCCACGAAATGTAATTCCAGCATCTTCTTTAAAATACTGGCATCCTTAAGCTAAAGCTCATTTTAGTAATGCACAAAAAAATACGATCATTCAGTGCACTATGCAGTAATCCAGGTTTGTATTTAGTTAATAAATCCAGGCTGCATTCCAAGATGGAAAAACTTCACAGCAGCAATATTTGCCCTTCTCCCCAGACAGTGACCCAGTGAGTGCCAGCTGCTGGAATCCAGCTCCTTGGCACCGTGGGGTGAGTGTGATGGGCAAGCTGGGAATGTTCTAAAAGAGAACATCTCTTAGATGGATCACATACCTTGGGATGGGATCGTGTCCTCTGAACAGCACGGAGTCGTTGTCTGGGTGCTGTAGCCACTGGAGCACTGCAGGGAATCCCGGCTGCTCCTCTGGGTGTCCAGCTGCAGCCCTCTCGTCAGAGCGAGCGCCAGTTCCTCGCAGGCCTCCATCTCCTCACCCTGCTGGTTACACACAGGGAAGAGACTCGTTTTGTCTAGAAGGGTGACAACTTTCAGCTGTCTCTCCTCCCCACGCAGAGCTTGTCACCATCACAACCCACCAGGACTGCATCCAAACACTTACTAGGGCTTAGAAACATGAACTTCTCTGGATGCTGTTCTACAAATGCCAGTATCAAATGGCACATTCTCTCAGGCCTTTTTGTGACTTCCACTGACCACACCAAAACCTCACCAGTACCGCTGGCCAGATAAACACATGCCAACATAGAATCACAGAATGGTTTGTGTTGGAAGGGACCTTCATAATCATCCAGTTTCAACCCCCTGCCATGAGCAGGGACACCTTCTCCTAGATCAGGTTGCTCCAAGCCTGGTCCAACCTGGCCTTGAACACTGACATAGATGGGACAGCCACTTCTCTGGGCAACCTGTGCCAGTGTCTCAGCACCCTCACAGTAAAGAATTTCTTCCTAGTATCTAATCTAAATGTGCCCTCTTCTAGTTTAAAGCCATCCCTCTTGTGCTGTCATTCCACATTAAAAAGCATTAGGAGCCAGCACATCCACCTCCTCTGCACAACAGTGTATCTGAAACCAGAGTGTCACCCTTGTGGCAGCCGACAAGGTCATGCTCCGGGGTCTCTGTGCCTCCTCCGGGGGCATGGGGGGTCCGCTCGGAGCTCCTCCATTGACATCTGGCTCCCGCTTCTCCTTACGACGCTGCAACGTGTTCACCATCGGTTGATCGTATGGGCCTGGCTTGGCCCAGTCCTAAGGAAACGTGCTTGTTAGTGATGGCCTACATCAGCAACTGCTTTAATTTCACACAAACTAGGCACAAGGGCAGTTCTAGTGCAACAGGTTATGTATCAAAACTGGATATGCCCTTCTGAATAAGGCCAGGAATATATTAAATGTGAGGGTATTCACTTATCAAACTTATCCCCTTTATTATTTCCTATTCTAGGTGCTCTTACATGAAGATATTTAACACTTTAACCCTTCAGTTTTCTCTAAATAAATTTCCATTGTGTTAAAGCCTGTATTTTCAGAAATTCAAATGCAAAAATCACTGGCACACAGCAGAAAATATACATCTGTGTACAATCAATGGTGTAACCGTTCTAGATGGACGTAAGTTCTATATCACATGCTGTTAAGCATGTCTTCAACTCTGAAAATTAGGCTTGAACACATTTTTGATGCACATCAGAAGAGCAAGCTGCTCTGAGCAATCGCTCAGTTTACTTCCCAGCTGCAATCTAGTTTGTAATAGAGACCTATACTGAAGAAAGACCTCACTGAACTACTGCTGCCAAATCTCTTTCTGTTTGAAACTCCTCAGGCCACGAGGGCCATGCTCACTCAGGGCTCTATTAAGCAAAGTCCTGAGGGTGTCCAGAAACCACTTAAGAGCAGGACTGATCAGTGACCTGTGCTGGGAGGCACAACCACTGCTAAGCAGCATCTCCAACATACAAACTGCTGCAGGGGCAAGTCTGATCCTTAGAGTTTTCCTTCACCAAAACAAGGAGTGCTTTAAAAATAAAAGAACCTGTGTGTGAAAATGGGCCACACACTTGGCACTGGCAGCAGCTGGGCAGCTGCCACACAGCCTTCTGATAAGTAATTGATAATAGGGTAAGACCACACTGCAGATTTGTACTGGCATGTGTTTCAGTCCAAGGTATGCCAAGTGCAAGGTGGCTGCACTGACAGAAGCCCCTGTGCAGTTATATTAACAGATATGATGCCCTGCTTTGCCTTCACAGCTGTGTCTCTGCTCTAAGTATTTTGCTGTGAAATACACTGCAAAGTACTTCTAGCACAGACACAACTGGTGACCCTGAAGCTCCAGGACCACTGTGGTCATGCTGTATGTCTCAACAGTCTCCAGCTGCTGGAGAGAAGATTAAGGGAGTCCATAACAAGGTTCCTCTATTTACATGTATAAGGAAGGGCTCATAGTGTGTGTGCAGTATCATATCCACAGGCACCTAAGACCTGTGCAGCTAGCATCAACTGCTCATCAGCCTTGTGAAGATTAAGGTCAAGAGACTTACTCTGGGGCAGAGGGGAACTGACTGGCAGGGACAAGAGTCAATGCTCAGAGACATTTTAATGCCAAGGAAGATCCCAGCAGATATAGCTGGAGCAACTGGAAGAAGTTACTGCACTCTGCTTTGGTTGTCTCACCCAAAGGAGCAGAACAAGCTGCATGAGCACATTCAGTCTGTGCAGTAAAGCTGGGACAGCTTCAGTCACCACTAAGGTTCAGCTGGTCATGATCACCTTCTTGAACCACTCCAGTTAGGTCTGCAAGAGGATACCTGCCTATGACTACCACAGTGAGAAGAGCACATCCTTCCACACAGGGTTTCACTAAGCCAACTAGATGTTGAGTTTGCACTTCCCTGCTCAAGTGAGTGCTTTGACAGTGCTAAACAAGCTCTCTTCTTGCTGAATAGAGCCCAGAGTGCTTTCATCAATGTTCCAGAGTTAAACTATTCCTTCCTACCTATGTGTTGTGAGTTCTAACATGTTTCAGGCAGTGCCAGAACAGACAAGGTCATTCAGAAACACCCCCTACCAGATATTAGCTCTCTGATTATCATCATGCAGTGCCCATTCAGACTGACATTAAACAGAGCAAATCAACGAGTAATTACATGGATTGAAAGGGAGCAACTACTGCCATGTGCACGCTTGTTGGGATGAGGAGGTGAGAACTGCCACAACAAAAGGAACACAAACCTTCCAGCTAGGGATCTTAGATGATGGTAACATGCCTGGCCCAATGGTGTAATAATGAGCGTAGTCTGGAAGGAGGGCTGAGGGAGCCCGAGTCCACGCGCGGGAGACAGGCGGAAAATGAGGGAAAGGACCTGCACCAACTGAAGCTACGGATGGGTCACTTGATAAACTACAGTGATAAAACCCATTAGACAACTGGAAACGAAACAAATACAAAAAAAAAACAAAATCAGAGAACTTAATATAAACAGAATGAATACGAAAATACACTGTGACTGATGGCTCGAGGGAGGAAACTTCTGCATTGTAAAACAAAAGAAAGGAAAAGCTTAGCTTTGCTCCCATAAACAACAGGAAATCGACACAATGCTTGGTACAGAAGTGAGATTGCTTGAAAATTGTTATGTGGTGTAACAAATTTCAGACATCAATCTAGCAGGCACTGTCTCCAGGCTGAGCAGCTTTGCCTTCTGTCCATGAAAGCAGCATACAAAAAAAAACTTTGCAATTTAGATACCCTGCAGGCCGCAGACACAGAAACCAAACATTCCCAATACTGGAGGCATTTGCATTGCTGGCATTTATTCTACATAGCTGGACAGAGAGGAAAAGCATAGTGCCTTCAAACATGATATGTGCTGACTGTGGAATGGCATGGAAGGAAAAACAAGGAAACCAACAGCAAGGATTTTCCAGATGAGAATGGAGACTGCTATCACTTCCTCCTCTCATTCAAAGTGTACCCCATGGAATTTATTCCAACCTATCATTTTGTTTTCCTTTGTGTTTTGATCAAAACAAAACCTCGAAATGCTACCTAAGGGGAGAGAGGGGAGAAGCCACAAACAGTAAAACCTGGGCAGGATGCCCTTTGTTAGGCAGCCAGCTGGGTTTGGGCAGAGTTCCACAATCTCTTTGAGTAGAAAAGATGAAGAAATATGCTTTTCTTAGAAAATCACCTCTGTAAAATGCCCAATCTGTAGCTTCCCCCCAGCAGCTAATTTAAAGGCAAGTGCCACTGTGGTTCATTCAATCAGATTTCATGTCTAAGGTAGCGTGCAACAGTTCCTATTCTCATCTTCACAGAGAGGAATCCTGGCTGCGCTCCATGCACTTTATTTGTCCACACATTGCTGGGTTTGGATAACGACCTGGTAGGTTTTGTATGTCTTTGAGATTAAGTTTTTCACCTTATCTGTGGAGGCCCAAGCCCCCATGGTGGAGCCTGAGCTGACTGAGGTGGGGGAACTGCACTCGCTCACTGACTGGCAGGTTTCAGAGGCTTCTGAAGAGGCAGAGCTGGACGAATTCTGCAGCGTAAAACACCACCGCAACGCAGGGGAGGGAGACACAAGCCACCAAAAAGGAAAAAAACCAACACAAACGAAACCAAAAAGACAAAAAGCACATACAAGGAGACACACAGGAGAGAGGGAAGGATGAGAGAAGCAAAGGGTTAGGCTTTTAAAATCAATTAGAAACTGCTCAAAACCATTGCTAATGTTCAGGAAATCTATGAGAAACAAAACGAGCCATTTGCTTAATGCGAGAACTTGCCACGCTGCTTGAGAATGAGGGAATTGAGGCAAGGATCTCAACTCCCCATTGCAATTTCAGCGTCTTAATTGTGTTAGCTGTCTCAGAGCAAGAAGCTGAGGGAGCTGAAGGCACCTAAGGTCCAACCATGCAGTATACTGAGACAATCAATTCATACAGAAAAGCAGATCATCAGTATCTCAAAGACACAAGGTTTAGATTCCAACATGGAGCAGCAAATGGCACTTACATTCACAAGTTCTCGGATATTCTGATCTGCAAAAGTGCTTGTGAAAAACTCATCTGAGCTCAAATATTACGGAACAGAGAAAGAAGTGATACTTACCCAAACTGGAGGTTTCCAAAATGCATTATCTATATGCATGCGCCTCTGTGGGTAGTATGCATGCACCAAAAGCACATTGACTCAAACTTTTCTGCCCAGCAGCCAATATAAAGGTTACAGGTACTCTGCTGAGTGTCTAAGTGTTGGCATGTGCTTGCCACCTGCTTTCTCTTACCAGCAGCAGGAGCAGGGGCTTGGATGGAGAGGGAAGGAAAATGCAGGACAGTGTCCATCAAACCCTTGAAACATTTTGATCGTAGCTAGCAACTTGTCTTTCAGTTTTCAGAGCATGCCTTTGGATACATTTGCTGCTGTAAGACCTCTATAACATCTAATTCACCTACAGGCAGGCCAACGCTTATAGTCACATGGACCATTTTAGCAACTACAATGCTCTTACACATCTCCCCCGTGGAAGTGGCAGCCCCTCAGTTAGGGTGTGCATGCAGGTCCCACCAAGTGCCCAGAAATGGTCAAGTATATTGGAAAAGTTGTCACGGTTCTATTCACTGTCAGGAAATTCAACACTAGCAAGGCTAATTCATCCCTTGGAAGTCTAAGACCTGTAAACCAAGTCTGTCTAAACTTATCCCTGGCATTTCACTTTAGGACAGCAGAGAGAATGTGCTCTTGTATCAAGTTTGTGTTGCAAAGCCTCAGATCTCAAGGAACTGCACTTGAGGAAGAAGGAAATCCTCATCTGAAATAAAATTCCATTAGTTAACCTTACATGAGACCTTGGGATGAGTCTGCAATAAAGAGCTGGATAAGAGGCACTGCAGAGAAGCAATCACTGCTAACACCCAGAAGCTGTCTCACTGCTCACCAGAAGCTATGCATCAGGAGTGTATAGCTAATTGCCTAGGCAAAAAGAGGTGTTGGCATCCCAAGACAGAACATCATCACTACAAGGATTCTGGTGAAGACTCCTGGGGCTGTTGAGAAGGCAATACAGTATCAGCATCTTGAGCTTATTAGCAAACTGCAGGCTTACGTGAAACTTTGCAAAGGCTGCTCAAAAGATATAACATGATGGATTATGCCATCTTACACTGATGTGAGGTCGGATCTGCAGGTGACCTGTCAAATGTGTTTAAGATACACATAAGCTCAGCTAACAAGACTTGTATTCCAAGTACAGGAAGAGCTGAGCTGTATCAGATCAGAAGAAACTACAACAAATGACACAGAGCTGTTAAGGATAGAAGTGACAAGTATGCAGTGGGGTACCCAATGATGTTTTGTGGAACTTGTCTCATTCTTGATTTAATGCAACTCCTTTTACAGGAGAAAACCTCTAAAAATAAGAACACTAACAAACATGAGCTGCAGTTGACTCTGTCATCAGACACAATTACTGTACCCTAAATGGAAATGAGCCTATTTCTTCTGTCCTTAGAGAAAAATATATTATAGAAAATTAGCTTTTGCACTAAAATTCCAGAGTTCTGGCTGACATTCCAGGTAGCTCAGCAAAAGAAACTGTTTCAGAAGCCACATGAGAACACTCACACTAGTGTTACACTTGGGCCATGGAAAAAAAAACAAAAGGAGATAAAAATGCAATTACAGTAGGTGCTTTTTGAAACTCTGTATTTATGGCATGAAAGATCCTCCTGGGTCTGCACACAGCAGGACACAGAAGGGTCTGAGCTCCACACATAGCATCATGTCACCTTGCGTTCTGCAGATGCCCCTGTGATGACAAGTGAGAATTTGAGGTTTACCTTTAATAGACTACTCCTGTTTACAAGCCAGAAACTTCATGAGAATATGTCAAGTAATGGTAGAAATGGGTAATAAATGAGGTTTATTAGCAATAAAGCTGCACGTAGCAAATAGATGGGAAAAGGAAAAAATGCACATCCTGAAGATGCGAAGAATTGTTCCATTTATTTGGTGTCTGGGGAAAAAAGCCTGGAAGTGATGAACTTAGTTTTGCAATAAAACGACTCCAACGTGAAAAAAAAGATGGAAGACAGGACTCTCCCATGAACTCAGCTTGGTCATTTTCAGCAGGCAAAGCTAGACCAAGGTGAACCAAGATGCCCTGGGGATAACACCTGGATAGGCTGAAGGAAGTGCAAGAACTGGTGATAGGGAAACAGGGTCTCCTTGTCTTGAGAAACTTAGATGGCACAAGGAAGGTCTTCCTAAAAAAGGATTACAACAGTGAGAAAACGATGGAAAGAAGGGAAGAGAATGCTGAACTCCTGAAGGAAAGGTGTAAAGAAAACATGAGTGACAGCAGGTCAAAGTCTGCCTGGATCAGACGGCAGAAACAGTTTGGAATGGTTGAGCACAGATCACCCTTCGTTTCTTAGCAGAAAGTACATGAGGGGCTGAGAACAGAAACTGCACAGTTACTGCTTGGGCAAAAAGCCTCCAAATGTTTGAGTGCTTGTTCTAAGCGCCCTGGCACAGGCACTCCTGGAGACACACACAGGCAAACAGCAGCCAGAGCAGCTTCTACTCCACCTCCCATAGAGTGAGAACTTTGGCTACTGGAAGTTTTCAACTTATTTTTGTGGTTTTCTTTTCAAAATTATGGTTTCATTTGGATAGTTTTAAAAAATACTTCTTCCTTTTTAACTATTTTAACCTGGGAGATAAGTTTTTTGTGCCCACAGCTGCGATAATGGTGGCTCTGCTCTGCACTCAAACCAGTTCTGAGAAAAGGCTTGAAGCTAACAGTATCAGCAGAAAGCCAAAACTGTGCTCTGCCCAGTAACAACCAGTTTCTCAAATGCATGTTGTACATGTGTAGCTTTGCATCTGTCTCTCAGACACTGTGCCAAGGCTTGTTCTTGGGTAGTGTCCCACTGCTCGGTGTGGTATGTACGAATTCCAGTAAGGATAGGAAAAAAAAGCTGTATTTTGGGCTACTGGAATGTATGATTATATTTTCCATCTGTTGTCCTACTAACCTATATAAGGACTGCAGTTATCTTGGATTACTTGCATCCTTTGTCCACTATGTTTTCCATTCAAATACAGTATTACTTACTCAACCCCTTCCCTTCCTCAGCTACTGATCAGAGCTCCCTGGGCTCTCCCAAGAGACCAAATCCTAATGAAGAAATTGGTCCAATGTCCCCCTACAGTCAGTGGAAGACATCTCAGTTACCTTTTAAAAACCTCTGGGTAGTGACTCAAAGTCACCACCTCAATTTATCTCACTTCCAGGAATGTGTCTCTACTGACCTCTCTTTTCTAGTCACAGACAAACTGTTGGGAAACTGAACTTAAAAAAGGAAGTTTAGGAGAAACAAATACCAGAGATTATTTACAGATTCATTTTAGGGTTTGGTTTTGTTCTTAAGGTCTGATTTGGGAGCATTTCTCAATTTACACGGAAAACAACTGTAACAATGTATTTCCCCTATTCTAACCTCAAGCTATTGAAAAGCAATGGGATCTTCTCAAAAGCAGTATCTTTCCAGCTTGCTAATCTGTACATGTAGAAGCAAGTTCACATCTAGTTTCCTTCTACTTCACTGGTTAGAGAAAGTGATTTCCAGAATATTCTAACAATACTTGGTCTTTTGCTGTTTGACAGCACATCAACAGGTTTTTTTCTCTTCATCTGCTTCTACCTCTCCCCTTGCCTTCATCCCCATGAAGTCATAGGCAGCCTCTAAAATCCAGCTGTAAAATTACTTCCCCCAGTGTGTCTGCACTCCAAGTCCACTGACCTTTGTATTATTATCCTCAAATATAACCGTGCTACTACCACATTATTTCGTCACAGATACGCCTAGACCTCAGTTTGTCTCCTACACAGGGCAATGTGTGGGTTTAGCAGCACCAGCCATGTTCAGTGTTCAACCAGATAGAGTTAACTCTGTGCTCCCAGCAGTCAGTCTCTGGTGTCAGTACATGCCTTGGACAATGCTGGTCATGGCTGACCTCACATCTGGCATTCAGAGAAACTGCTCTGCTGCAAAAAGAGATACGTGATGCTTTTCCAGGTGTTCAGCTATAGCCAAATGTACTTGATTAATTAGGAATAAAGCACTTTACCGTGACCTTTCCACATGTACAGCTGTCTGTTACAGGCCAACACTTTTATTCCTAGTGGTGTCAACAGCCACACTGAAGAAAAGCAATTGTTCTAAACCAGTGTAAGGGCAGGGTCTGGTTTTGTAATTGCTTTTTCTCTATCTTCTTTGCAGAGTGTGATAACGGTGAAGACTTACTGCTTAGCAGCTACTGGTTGAAAAGCAGTCTTCGTTTTGCCAGTCACCTCTCCTCCAGTATAATCTTTATCTTGTTTAAATCTCTCCTTATTCTTTGTTTGAGACACCCCTATGCCCCAATCTGTGATTAATTTCCAGTGGCACTTGCTTGTTTAAAATGTAGGTAAGAGCATAAAAGCTTCACACAGCTCATATATTCTTATTTCCATAATATGGGAATTTTATGTAGCTCTCTTCTACTTTTTAATTTAAATCCATTATTGAAACAAAATCAGCTTTGTTGCCCCAGGAGATGCCGCAGCACGTAGCTAGCAAACATCAGCAAAGCGTCCAACTGCGCAAGATATACAGCTTTTAATTTCCTTTGTTGATTCCAGAGCTTGCTTTTCTGCTTTCCCAGTGTCACTACCAGAAACAATGACATCAGTGTTTTAAACACGGCAGCCAAGATTGCTGCTCCTTCTCACCCAGCACCGAGCCTCAAAAGCACAGTACCACAAGGAAGATCTGTCAGTCGGTTAGAGACACACAACATGGAATAATGCTGTAAATTGAATGGCTTCTCAGTAAGCTCACGATCACAATTATCTGTCAGCACAACACACACAATTTACGTAGTGCTGAACATACAAAGCAAGACACTCAAGCAAAGATGAAGCGGCCAGGCAATGATCTGTTACCTTTTCCTCTGTGTAAAGGTATACAGACCTAGAGACATACAGAGCACATACCTATTTGTTATACCAACACACTACACTTGTCAAGTCAATGCCATACTGCTGCAGCCTCCTACGGCTCATTAACAGCTCAAGTGATGCTTGGATCAGTTTGCAACTTTATGGATGGCTTCTAAAGTGAAGTGAAAGCATATGAACTTAGCCGGTGTCACTCAGCATGGTTCTCATCAACTTACAGAATGTCCTGCTAGCTGACACCAGCCTGAGTTCCCTCCCCTGTTTAACAGGGGAACTTGCAAAGAGCGGTATTGGGATTTTTCCAAATTAAGGGCAATTGCAAAGTTACATCCTCATCTGCAAACACAGCATCATCACGTAGATTACTGCCCTTTTATGCAGGTGCAGGGGACACTATGAAAACCAGAGATGATGCTATCATGTATAACAGATGGATGTATCTTAAAAGCCAACTTCCTTACCTTGTTACTATTGCAGTTTATTATTGTTCATTTACTTTTTTGCATTTCACTTAGGTTAGCCACAGCCAACCTAAACAAAAGATTTGTTTTAGTAGTGTGCACAAAGTTCTTCAGGCTGTCATCTATAAAAAATGGTGATGCCCAGACTGAGGACAGTGCAGAAGAGGCATTCATTTGAAAAGAAAGCATTTCTATTAAAATGAAAGAGGTAAATACATTAAAAAAAACTGTTGAGCTTCCCTTGAGAACATGTTCCATGCTTAAA
Source organism: Forpus xanthops (assembly GCA_032466535.1). NCBI lineage: Eukaryota > Metazoa > Chordata > Aves > Psittaciformes > Psittacidae > Forpus > Forpus xanthops. The sequence continues at coordinate 122,831 of JASSUY010028924.1, forward strand.
TGAACCTGTGTTGTTTTGGATGATACCCTAAAAATGTCACTAAATGTCACTTACTAAATGTTCTGCAAAAGTAAGGGTCTATGTGCTGTCAAAGCTGGAGCAGGAGCAGCTTTAGTGTGCAGGTGACACTTGGTAACCACTAACACTGAAATTGTTGGCTCCTTGCTGACTGTGAGGATTAAAACCATCAAACCCTCAGCACACAAAAAGGAGTATAACTACATTTATTAAACAAAAGGACAACTTTCTCCAGTGACCTCAGGGTGTACTAAAATGAGTGGTACTCAACAACAGGATATTAACTCCACCACAGTTTTGCAAATGAGATTTATGATGGGATTTTTAATATGAGATGGCAGCTCAGCCTTATTTTAAAAATACTGCAGTTGCAGTGTGATTTGATAAAAATAACCCAAAATAGAAAAGAGAATTTCTGTGCTGGAGGATATGTGCCATGGAGGCACAAGAGCCTCTGCCTGCAGGTGGCCACCTAATTTGTATAGGAGTGATGCCATAAACTAATAGAGCAGCAACTTCCTCCTGCAGATCAAAAAATGCTCTGGAAAAATTTTGCTTGTATTTGTAGTGAGATCCTTTTAGCTTGACTGTGTTCAGGATCTTACCATATATGACTGCACAAACACTTCTGATGACTTCCATAAAGAATTAAAAATACCTCTAATATTCATGTAGAAACCTTATTTCTGAAGGTGCTCAGTGGAGAATCAAAAAGCAGCCCCATCCACAGAAAGGGATGTCATAAAAAACTGCAAAACTAGTTTCATATCATACTGTTAATGGCATTCTGATTGTTCCAGGCTCTTTACAAGGGAAGATAAAAGCAGTCTGTCTGATGCCGAAGCCACTAATGTCAATACTAAGGCTGTCAGAAGGCTGTTCCGGCACTGATACTTGTCCATTATTAAACAGTGAACAGCCACCAGGCATCAACAACTTGCAATTTGTGCAGGATATTAACTGGTAACCTCAGTGGGTCAAGTGAATATTATTCCCTGCTGTAAGGTAGGACTTGTTCTTTCTCATCCGACTGTATCTTAAAGTTAGGCATCTAGGCTCTCTCCAGAGCCAGAGTGAAAACCAAATTCCTTGAGAGCAACTTATCACTTTCTTCAGGGATGCTGCAAAAGCAGTGTACATCACTCCAGCTAGAAGCCCAACTTTAAGATGGATGAAGTGCAGTTAGACCAATCTTACCCTCAGTTTTTAACCTGACTCCAAGGTACCCAAAAACCACACCAGATCCTTCTGTGAAAGGTGAGCCAAGTTAGAGAGGCCAGCTCACGCTCAGGTTTTTGTTCTCATGCTTGCACGTACCTGGTTAGGTGCTTCTGGTGGCATGGGGGATGGCGATTTGGACTGGAAAGCATCCTGGGACATGAATCCAGAATCATGGGAGGACACACTGGACAGCCTCATGGGTGCCTGCTGAGGCAGATTGGAGCTGCGATAGCGATAGTGTGAACTAGGTGAGTGCGAGTGCGAGCCACTGGACCGGGAATCACTACTGTTAACGCTGTTCAGACTGCTGTGAGAGACAAAAGGAACAAAGAAAGGAAAGGGGAGAGGAAAAGACACAAGGGCGGGGTGGGGAGAGACCCATATACAGTACAATTAACATTCCACATGTCTCTAGCAACAGGCAGCATAAACCGGAAAACAAAAATGTTGACAAATTAAATTTAAATATATATATATGCACATATATATCAGTAAAGAACCATAAGCAGCTGCAGTATCCCTTGGGACTAGAGAGAAAATGGCATTTTACCTTCAATTTTACTCAAATTGAATTCTGTGACCACTTGAGAGTTCAAAGTCAGGTTAGGGATGAAGGGATCAATCACTATATGCCCTCTAGCATTTGCTCAGCACTTGCACAAAACCCTCTGCTCATGGCTCTCTCCTATTCCCAGCTTACACTTTGTTGCTCTCGCACCATGGCCCAAATTTTCAATGAGATCTCTAGCAAGGGGTCCAAAGGCATCACAGTTCATCTAGAAGTCTACCTCTAGGCACGCCACTGCAGCCAGTCTAACCTAGTTAGCCTAGTCAGTCAGCAGGCCAATCTGTGAGACTTTTGAAAGCAGCACCAAACCTTATGCTTCAGAGTACCTGGAATAAGTTGTGCTCACATAAAGGCTTCTTACTAGATAAAAACCACGCAATGGGACACTTGAATGAAGTCAAACTTCTGGGTATGTAGTTTTAATTAGTAAGATCGTCAGAGAATTAAAACTCCAATAACTATCCATAAGAATATTTGAGTTTTCAAACAAAGAGATTGATTTTTAATCTCTAATATCCATGAATGACAGCAACAACTTGCCAGCAATGTGGGAGCCTTTGAAGCTTCCTGCTGGGGTGGCTGAGCAGGACTAGCAGGATGCATCAATCTGAAGGCAGCTTCCTACTTTGGCTAATAGAAGCCCACTGACTAGCTGAAGGGATGGCTCTGGGTGAGGACTGCACCTCCTGTTCACAAATGCCATGTACACAGAAGACACCCAAGTCAGCTTGGAGTAGGGGAAGAGGAGATCTGCCTTATTTTACCCATATACAATGGTCTGTTGTCATACAGGTTTTACCACACAAGAAGATGAGGTTGATTAGGAACATATGATGGAGTTTTGGTTGTGTTTTTTTGCCATTTTCTTTTACAGCTTCAGGATATTGCACCTTTAAGCCTGTGCTCATTGCTCTAAATATGCATGTTTTCACATATATATATATAAAAGTACTGAAGTTTTTTTATATATATCTGCATGCAGAGACAAGTAGATACATAGAAGAAGTCATGTTCCCCTGCTCTGACATGCTGTAGGTAACTTTGCTCATACACAGGGAACCTGTAGTACATTATTCATAAAGCAAACTAAAAAGTAATCATTTGAGAGCAACTAGAAAGGTGTTGAGCAGAATACACAATAGGTATCTTCCTTTTCAGTAAAAGGAAAGAGTAAATGTAGACACCAGGGTATGGGGGCAACATGCTAATAAACTGTTTTATGAGAGAAAACAGTTTTTTACAGAGAAAGCATAGACAGAATCCAGTGTTTCAACATATTCCAGGACAGCATTAGACAGCATTAAAGAGTCAAAAATCTTGTATCAAAAAACATTTCCATCTACCAGACTGATAAGGCAATCGCCAAGGATGTTTTTCCCTTTTCAAACAGTTTAACTGATTAGTAACAGCTACTTACAATAATCTAAAAGGTCATCACATGAAAAACAGAAAAGGAAATTCTGAATGAACAATTTCAGAGCTTAGATCAGTACAGTCTGCTCTTTGATCTGAAAAGGATTTAAGAGAACTGAATCAAAAGCATCTTCCAGTTGTCTTGAGTTCAAAAGTTGTTCAGTCATGCCCATCCTTTTTAATATTCCCAGTCACACACTTAAATGGATAAAGATCATGAGGGGTTTATTTCATTAAGAGTCATTATTTAAGATTTAAGTACGCATATAAATCCGTATCACAGTCTGAACTTGCCTCCCTTTGTCCCCGAACAGGTTAACATTAAATATTACCAGTCTACTTACCTGCAAACACTAGATTTTCTGGACATGGTAGTACTGGGAGAGGATGGAGGAGTCTGATAAGACCAGCTGTAATCAGAACCTTTCAAATCTAAAATTACCTGATGAAAGATAATCAATAGCATCAAGGATGTGGAATTCTCCCCCCATTAACAGAAAGCATCTGCTTGTCACACAACATTCATCACCACAACAACCTTTCAGTGCCAACTGACCCAGTCTCAGTGCTCTTCCAGAATTGCACTGTGTATATTACTCAAGAGAGACAGCTTCATCCTTAGCTTTTCAGGAGCTACCATACTTCAACCCTAGGGCTGCTATCAGAGACGGAAAGCTCAGATTTGAATGGAAACGTCTTTGAAGAGTAAACTGGAGATTTATTTTATGCATGCTCTTCTGTTTTGTTACAAAACATTAAAGCCGTAGAGTTTACAAACTGTTGCATTTAAAAAAATTAATCAAAGATCCACTATTCAACCACTGCAGAGCTTCCTTCCTTCACACTCCATCAAGCTATCTAATCCCAGCAATCTTGCAACCACATAAAGACAAGGACGCTGAAGTGTAAGGTGAGGAGATGACACTCCTTCCTCATGTACTTTCAGCAGAAATTGGGCATCTTCATATACGTCAAAGTGTCACTGCTATCACTTCACAGTGGTCTCACCAAATACTTCAGGAGCACTCAGTTAGCATTTTCAAAATCTATTTTTTTAATCTGTTGTTAAAAATGACCTTGCTGCAGTGAAGCATCTACAAAACATAACGTTAAGGCACTAAGTGCGAGTAGACAATATTCCTCACAACACAGAAAAGTGGTACAAATAAAAACGTTTTCAGATAACAAGAACTAACCTGTTCACTTGAAGATGGCAACTTGTGTGGATCCATGGTGAGACTTTTCAGGTCATCAGATATGGTCTGTAAATGGGTTATTTCTCCCAGCATTGATATTTCTTCTTCCTTGAAAGACAAAAGAGTGAGGCTAATCACAGTCTTGCTTTTAAACATCATACCCATGACACAATACAGGACCTTCTGCTTTCTGCTGATGACTGTAGGAAATGCCCAGCAGAGCTTTTGCTTTGCCCATAAGTAATCATTTCTTATGAAAGAGGACTGAAAATATTAAGAGTGTAATAACTACTCTAAGATTGCTGTCAGTTCTGAGGCACAGAAATGGTTTCTCTCATCAACGAGATAAATAAGTCTCAGTCTTCTTTTTATGACACCTTCAGAAAAGAGAATGTAATTTCTGATGCCTTTCGAAGATTTAACTCTTCCATGTATACTCACTAATATGCACTAAGGATTTTAAGAACATAAAAAGGGAGTAAACTCATTTGCTAGTTTTTGGAAACTTTGAGATAAAGGAACTAGACAGGTACAGAGCATTAACACATCTATGATTAATTCTCGCTCAAGGTACATCAACAGCTAACTCAGTTTATTCCTGCACTGTAAATTACGATGGTAACACCTTAGCTACTACAGTGATTTCATCCAGGTCCTCAGAGTCTGTAATTCACATCCTCCTGCTCAGCCATCACCTCCCTACGTCTCTAAGAGTGGCTTTCTGTTGAGACTGACTCTCAACATCAGTCAGGCATTGGGAACATTCCCCCTGTGTGTTTGAGACCTTTCAGAAATAGATAGCAGTAGCCTGGAGAACATAAAGAAGGACGACAGAGCACTGGGAGAGGTGGTTTGGGGCTCTGGGGCTCTGACTGTCTTTTCATCAATTCTCCAAGATACGGGGCAGGACCTTAAAAAGGCTAGGAGGATTGGCCAGGTTAATAAATGATTGAACAGTGGTACCATAGTCAGGGGTTTGGGTACCTAGAACATTGGACCCAGTAGGCCAGGTCTATTGGAGCCTGGTGGAGCTGGTCTGACAAAGAGAAGAAAGGTTTTGGTAGGAGGCTTGCCAGACTGGTCAAGGATGCTTTACACTAGATGTGTTGGGGGAGGGGAGCATCATTCCATCCCAGTACACCCAGTCAGTTGTCAGCACCTGCAACAAATGCTTGAAGCAATGTAGAGATATTTCAGTTGCTCCAGCCAATGAGCCAGCTTCAATTGGAGCTCAGCTCAGATGCCTCTATACAAACGCTCATAGTATGGGGAAAAACAAGAGGAATTAGAGATGTGCACACATCTACAGGGGTATGATATAATAGGCATCACAGAAACACGGTGGGGTGACTCCTATGACTGGAGTGCTGGAATGGAAGGTTACAGGCTCTTTAGGAAAGACAGGCCTGGTAGGTGGGGAGGGGGAGTTGCTATTTATGTTAGGGATAGGCTGGAGAGTATGGAACTCTGTCTGGGGATAGGTGAGCATTTGACAGAGAGTTTGGGGGTCAGAGTTAAAGGGAGAACAACCACGAGATATGTTATTGTGGGGATCTGTTACAGATCGCCTGCTCAAGAGGACACTATGGATGAAGCACTCTATAGACAGATAGGAACAGCCTCATGCTCGCAGGCCCTTGTTCTTATGGGGGACTTCAACCACCCTGATATTTGTTGGAGGGATGGTATGGCCTGGCACAAGCAACCCAGGAAGTTCCTTGATTGTGTGGAAGACAACTTCTTTCTGCAAGTAATAGAGGAGCCAACAAGGAGAGGTGCCATGCTTGACCTCGTCCTTACTAACAGGGAAGGGCTGGTGGGAAATATGATGCTCCAGGGCAGCCTTGGTTGCAGCAATCATGAAATGGTCGAGTTTGAGATCCTCAGAACAGTGAGAAGAGCATACAGCAAGCTCACTGCCCTGGATTTCAAGAGAGCAGACTTCGGCCTCTTCAGGAACCTGCTTAGTAAGGTACCATGGGATATAGCCCTAGAGGGCAGGGGGGCCCAAGACTGTTGGCTGATATTCAAGGATCACCTACTACAAGCCCAGGCATGATATCTCCCAATTGGAAGGAAGTGCTGCAGGAGGGCCAGGAGACCTCCTTGGATGGATAAGGAGCTGCAGAGGAAACACTGAGGGAAAAAAAGAGGCTTATAAAAGGTGGACGCAAGGACAGGTGGCCTGGGAAGTATAGGGTTGTTGTCTGGGAAGCTAGGGACCAGGTTAGGAAAACTAAGGCCCACTCAGAATTAAACTTGGCTAGAGATGTTAAGGATAACAGGAAAGGATTCTATAGGCACACTGTAAATAAAAGACAAGGGACAGTGTGGGACCCCTCCTGAAGCTATTGGGAGAACTGGTTACCCTGGATTTGGAGAAGCCTGATGTTCTTAATGACTTCTTTGCCTCAGTCTTCACTGGCAAATGCTCTGACCACAGCACCCAAGTCTTAGAAGGCAGACGCAGGGACTTTGAGAATGAAGACCCTGGGCCCACTGTAGAACAGAATCTGGTTTGAGACCATCTTAAGAACGTGAACATACACAAGTTCATGGGACCCGATGAAATCCATCCATGGGTCCTGAAGGAGCTGGCAAATGAAGTTGTTAAGCCGCTGTCCATCATGTCTGAAAACTCATGGCAGTCAGGTGAAGTTCCTGACGACTCGAAAAAGGGAAATATAACCCCCATTTTCAAGAAGGGGAAAATGGATGAGCCAGGGAGTTACAGACCAGTCAGCCTCACCTCTGTGCCTGGCAAAGTCTTGGAGCAGATTGTCCTGGAAAGCATGCTGAGGCACATGAAAAACAACTAGGTGCTTGGTGATAGCCAGCATGGCTTCACTAGGGGGAAATCCTGCCTGACCAGTTTGGTGGCCTTCTGTGATAGGGCTATGGAACTGATGGACAAGGGTAGAGCAGTTGATGTCATCTGCCTGGACTTGTGCAAAGCGTTTGACACTGTCTCACATGACATCCTTGTCTCTAAATTGGAGATACATCAATTTGAAAGGTGGACCACTCGGTGGATAAAGAACTGGATGGATGACCACGTGCAAAGAGTTGTGGTCAATGGCTCAATGTCCAGCTGGAGACCAGCAACGAGTTGTGTCCCTCAGGGATCGGTGTTGGTCTTGTTCAACATCTTTGTCAGTGACATGGACAGTGGGATTGTGTGTGCCTTCAGCAAGTTTGCTGATGGCAACCTCATGAAGTTTAACCATGACAAGTGCAAGGTCCTACAACTGGGTTAGGGCAATCCCAGCACAGCTACAGGTTTGGCAGAGAGGAGATTCACAGCAGTCCTGAGGAGTAGGACATGGGTGTGTTGGTTAATGAGAAAATGAACATGAGCTGACTGCAGTGTGCACTCTCAACCCAGAAAGCCAACTGTATCCTGGGCTGCATCAAAAGGAGAGTGACCAGCAGGTCAAGGGAGGTGATCTTCCTCCTCTACTCTGCTCTTGTGAAACTTCACTTGGAATATTGTGTGCAGTTCTGGTGTTCTCAGCATAAAAAGGTCATGGAACTGTTGGAACAAGTCCAGAGGAGGACCATGAGGATGATCAGGGGTTGGAGCACCTCCCGTATGAGGACAGGCTGAGAATGTTGGGGCTGTTTAGCCTGGAGAAGAAAAGACTGCATGGAGACCTCATAGCAGCCTCCCAGTATCCGAAGGGGGCCAGTAAGGATGCTGGGGAGGGACTTTTCTTCAGAGGCTAGTGATAGGACAAGGGGTAACGTTTTCAGACTTAAACAGGGGAAGTTTAGATTGGATATAAGGAAGAAATTCTTTACTGTAAGGGTGGTGAGGCACTGGAATAGGTTGCCCAGGGAACTTGTGAATGCTCCATCCTTGGTGGTGTTAAAGGCCAGGTTGGACAGAGCCTTGGGTGGTATGGTTTAGTGTGAGGTGTCCTTGCCAATGTCAGGGGAGCTGGAACGGGATGATCTGAAGGTCCTTTCCAACCCTAACTATTCTATGATTCTATTTGGTGCTATGTTCGGCATGCTTTTAATGCAACATTTCTGGACAATGAATTACTCCAGCCAGGTCTCACTGTTCAAATGCATAGATGTTTTGGAAGTGTAATGACAGTGCTACAAGAGTGAGTTGCTTTTGTTATGCATCTTTTAATTTGAACAGCTCATGTTAGGTAACTCAAAGGGCTCTATGCAGAAGAGGACTCTCTTCTGGCTGTCCTCTATCTGCCTATGAAAATGGAGCCACTTCTAAAAGTGTGGCAGCAGTTCGCATGAAGCTGACTACAGAATGCCTTTTGTTCAGAGGAGGTACTAACAAGGATGCATGGATGGCCTTTTTATTATTTCTTGATAGGTGGATTGCTTTTTTATTAATGTCTTAATAGCTTTACTTCAGCATCCATCCAAACAGGGGGAGAAAGTAGCTGGCCTGGTGTCTTAAGTGTATTGTGTGTTATCTTCTGCTAGCCTGGAAGAGCAAAAAGAGGTAGGACTGTCATTACGTTTTCCTTCATGGGCAATAAAGATCGTAAATAACATATTTAGTCACACTAGGACTATAGTTAATGCTATAGGTCACATCAGAGCAAGTCTCTATCATTGAAGTTGCATACCCAGGTTTTTTGCCTCCAAGGCTTGTCCACTCGTAGAGTCTGTAATCTGCCAGTATAAGTGTTAGTAGGAAGAGCTGCCCCTGGGAGCTGCCAGTCTGCCCTGTGTGAAACAATTAAACCACCACCACAAGAGATCTGGCGAGCATCAGCCTGGTGAGTCACTGAGCAGAGGGAGTGCAGTGAGGTCTGCATCATCCTCCCTGCTCTTGCTGGGTGCTTTGCTACTACCTGGGGGTACAGACACTTCATTTCTCAGAAGTGAAACTGCTCCCTTCAGATCCAGGCACAAAACCGGTGTCACCGATGCCAAAATGGAATTCCTGACTGGTTTTGTTTTGTCTCTTTCAGTATTTGTATTGGCTTGACATGTTCATATTTTGTATCCAATGTCAGTATTTGTTTCTGGGAACAAAGTTTTGCTTAAACTTTAATTTCTGCAATTTGTTTGTTTAAACTTGTTGGCAACTTTAAAATGGTGCAATCTGCTCCATATGCTTGTATCAGTTCTGCTATTAGTGTGCCTAACTTCCAAAGTAAAAAACAGCAATCGGGCAGGGAACATTTTTTGTGAAATAGTTGGGAGTATTTTCAGTTATAATAATATTTGGGAATATTTTTGAGCTGTTTTGTGGCCAGGTTTTAATAAGTGTAGGGTTACTTTGGCTTGTATTAAGTCAAGACTGTACAGCGCTGAACCCAGTGAAAGCTGTTTTTTTTTTTTTTTCCCCACCATATACTTTCAATGTTGAACTATGACTGAGAATGACTGACTGAGCACAGCAAAAGCTGTGAGAACAGACAGATGTGTGTGGTAGGTGACAGGAGGAGCAGTGAGTTCATTAGAGAAAAATCATCATGATGTATGTTGAGAACTTTCTAGATGAGCAGTGGCCCTGGCAGTGTTCAAGGCCAGGGTGGACAGGGATTTGAGCAACCTGGTCTAGTGGAAGGTGTCTCTGCCTGTGGCAGGGGATTGGAACTGGATGAGCTTTTAAGGTTCTTTCCACCCCAAATGTTCTATGATTTTAGGACATCTAGATAGGTTGGCCAACCTGAGACCAGAGCTTGACCCTTCAGTAGCACTGTGTATTCTCTGAAGGTTGAAATAGTGTAACCAGTGAAGAGGTCCAAAACAAGAAGGAAAACAAAATGCATTGGTAATGCTAGATCAGGGGAAGGAAAGCCAAATCTGAGCAATTGGACACACCAAAAAAAGCAGGTATTAGCATTACCAAAACACAGACTCGGTTACGGGCTTTGGTAAGGGAATGTCACATCTTTGCTGCTGTTTAGAGGAAATTCACAGACAGAGCCTGGACATAAAGATCTGGAGAAAGGGTCAAACAGAAAGCACCCCCCCTTAGCTGGGTCTTTCAGTGGAGTGGTCAGGTTTCCAGTCATCAGGAAGTGGGGCTAGAACATACTTTGAGTCTGCCTTTTTTTTTTTGGCAGTGTTTCCTGTAAAGTAATGCCTGAACTTCATTAAAAAATGGAACCAATCCAAGATGTTTAAGATGGGGAACAAGACTGAAAAGGAGAGCTAATCTGAGTCATCCATGTCAAGTTGTTTGTTTTAGGTTAATGTTTGAGAACACTGAAAACATCATTTTTTCAAGGACTGAGGATGCTGCACTGCTGCTGTTCACAATAAAATGATTTCAGCGGGAGTCTGGTCCCCCAGGAGGAAACTGAGCAGAGTGCTAAGAGCAGAAAGCCTGGGGATGGAGCCCCGTGTATCCCCTGTAAAAAGCTGGAGCGGGAAAGATGAGGAGAAAAATGAGAAAAGACTGAACCACAAGGAACAAGCAAGCAGACAGTTAAAAGGAAGAACGTGGCTGCTTGTGGTGAAGGCAGGTGGCAGGCCAGGGAAGAAGGGAATAGATTACTAAAAGTTGTCCAGAGAAGGTAATTATTTCTGGCTTTAAGTTATGGCTCTGATTCATAGAATATTTAAGGAATAGAGCTGTATTTTTCATGATGGGCAGCCTGAAAGAAATGATGGAAATTTGCCATCAGTGTAGAAACTTCTTTGCTGTAGACGTATGCTATAAAAGTGAGTGGGACTGAAGCAAAGTCCATTAACAAATTCCTTTATTGATGGGAGTGAGAGGTGAATGCTCTGGACAAGATGAAATACCCAGCTAAAGCAAGTGCTTAACTGTTGGAATTCTTTTTCAAGCAAAAATAATCAATCACATACATAGGTTTCTCAATACCAAAATCAACTTTCAGATTAAAAAAAAAGTGCTGAAGGAAGGCAGTGCAGGCTGTACCTCAAAAGATGCAAGCAAAAGATCATAACTTCGTGTTGAATTGGCCAACTATTGTAATAAATTGGGATGCTGTAGACAGTTGGCCTTGCTGTGAGCACTTCATTATGCAGTTTTGCATGTATCTGGGCTTACCCCATGATCTGAGGAGCAATCACTGGTGCAGCTGATGGATCCATCTCTAGTCCCTTGGTAAATATATTAACTTCTGCATCTATTCTGAAAGCATGTGTATTTTGAGGAGGTTTTTGTAAGCAGTCTGTGTCCTTGTTATCTTACCTCATCTCTTACTTAATTCAGCCTGAGATTTTCACATAGGAATTCCTGTAATGAGATCTCCCTGGAAAGCTTTTGTGCCCCAGACTTTTGGGTAGGCTGTTCAAATCTCAGCAGACTCGGAAGCCTGAGCGGTGCTGAATTTATTGCTTCCCTTGGTAGGCTGGTTAATCTGGCCCTGCTTGCTTCCACAAAATAGAGGCAAGGAAAAAAGAATTTGTAAAACAAACTCAGATGTTCACTTACACTGTTGTTTGGGAAGAATGCCCTTCTAAGTAGCTATTTGAACAAATCCAGATGAGAAAGGGAGAGTTGGGGTAGTTGTGTTCAGACTGCATTGCATAGCGATGAAGATGCATATAGTCACGTGCCACCACATCTTCATTCAAGAGAACAAGGAGCAGGATGAGCTTCTTGCTGAACAGGGCTGCCGGCTCCTTTTGCAGGCACAGTCTGAGTTGGGCCATTGTGCCAACAGGGTTGAGAACAGGCTCTGCTGTGCAGGGAGCCAAGGTCTGCAGCCTCACAGTGCAGGCTGAGATACTGCTCCTGGGGTCTGTGATGGTGCAGTTGCTTCTCTGATCATGACCCTTAATGTCTAGAGATAATTCTGGCCCAGCTGTTAGAAATTAGGAACCACATTAGGCTTCATTTCATCTGACATGTAGGCAATGATTTAATTCTACTTTTCTGTATTAGTAATTATATGCAGGAGGCAGTTTTTAGCCCTACTTCACTGCTCCAAAATAACAACCTACATGCTTTGAATTGCATGGTGTGCGCAACTTGGTAACAGGTTCTGGGATTGTGCTGCTTCCTGCCTGGTGACACTCACACATCTTGAATATTACCTCAGAAAATGTTCCTTGGGGACTATTCAGGATGGCTGAATATGCAGTAAGTTTGCAGTTTGTTCAAAATGTCTGGCAGCAATGTCTCATATGATGAGTTTCTGTGGCTGGCTTTTTAGGATATGTTTTTTTTTTTTTTTTCTGCTAACCTGAAATGCAGTCTCCGAAACATAAAACCCCCAAAACAAGATTTATTTTCTATAAATATACATATATTTATACTGGTTTATAGGGTTTATGTAGATGGATATCATCTTGCCTAAGGAAAAGTCCATACCTATAAGTATGCATGCAGTTTCTTACAAGAGATCTTCTTACAGAGATAATACTGTGGTAGTACTTCAAGGGCAGATTCTGAATGTGCTGAAAACCCTCCTAAATCCTTTATCTTTGAAGAGGCCATATATGAAATCTGAAGGTATTGCAAGCTACCTATGAGAGCATAGCACAGAGGATATAGCCTTTCAGTGGAGGCTGCTGGCTTTTAATCTCTGTGCATGGGAAATAACTCATTTGAAGACTCCCTCCCCCCAAAGGGTGAGTCTCAACAGGAAGGGGAGGACATGCAAAGGGCACTGAAGATAAACTGCCACCCCCATCTGAGGTTACCGCGCTGTGTTAGGATGGAAGAAACCTTGGTAGGAGGGCATTTGGCTGTTGCTATGTCATCTAAAGAGAGATCTTCCCTTCACAGTGTTGCTTGTCTTGGTCCCATCTCATGTTTTTTAAATCCTGTTTCAAATCATCTTCATGTGAAGAAATCTCCCTTGTTGCTTAATAGCTTCAGGCTGGCTTTTGAATGTTGATTTTCCATTTGCACACCTTATTTAAATGGGTTGCATCACATTTAAGAAAACATGTTATTGGTGGGACAGCTTCTTTGCACATCAAATGGTTGCAGAGGGTGGCAGATGCTATAGCCAGCAACTGTGTAATGAGAGCAAAGTCTTGCCACACTGGTGGAACTCTCTGGCATCTGGGGAGGTCTGGATTCAAACTGTGTGGCTTTAACCATCTCCAGTAGGGAAGGTTAGGTTGCTCCCAGTCTTTGGTTCCATGCAGAACTGGGGGCTGGGGTTTGTGTGTACTTGTGAACTTCATTGCCCAGGCAGCTACCTGAAAAGAAGAGGTAATTAAAGAAAATAAATAGAGTGGGGAGGAGTGGGAAGAAACCTTTGGTTTCTCTGGGGCACTAGAACTGACATCTTCCAAATTGGTTGGGCCTTGTCAGAAAATGTTCTGTTCAGCCTTTGTTTTCTGTTGAATCCCGTGTGCTTGGCTAGCTTCTTTTCAACTTAAAAAAAAAAAGGAAATAAAAAGCTCCATACATGGATTGAAAGCTTTATCTGTTTATCTCCTCATTAAAAAGACTGTCTATGAAATGTGCTGACAGGGGCTTTTACTCTCTTGCTTTCTATTCTCATCACATTTTCCACTGAAAGCCTCCCCTCTGCTATTTCTGTTCCATAGTAAATAGGGCTTTCTGGTGGTAGAAGCTCTGGATGCTCTCCCTTGGCTCCTCATGGGCTCTTGTCCATTGCTGTGGGTGAGGAAACTCAAATGTGCAGTTTGGGCTGCAAGGAGGCTGGTTTGGGTATATATAGGATCAGCCCCCTGAAATGCAGTTTTCACAGCCTGGTTGAGGTCTCAGTACCAATCATAGTGGGAGGGTTGTCTGCAGTTGGATATTTAAGCAAGTGGCCACGTTTTAAGAACTGTGTGGAGTACGTTGCTGAGCTGGTGGGAGTGAGCCTCAGTGGAGCTTCTGGAGCCACTTTAATCAATTCCCAGGCAGTTTGATTTTGGGAAGGAGTAGGTACATCAAGCATTATACAGTTTGAACCACTTAGAGATTCATGGAATCGTAGAATAGTTAGGGTTGGAAAGGACCTTAAGATCATTCACTTACAACCTCCCTGCCATGGGCAGGGGTACCTCACACTAGACCATGTCACCCAAGGCTCTGTCCAGCCTAGCCTTGAATGCTGCCAGGGATGGAGCATTGCTGGTGGGTGAGTCTCCTTGCAGCCATATCACTAATACTGGTATTGTAATGAAATAATATAGAGCAAGTTTTGGTTAGAGAAGAAATCATGAAAAATTACTTTTGGGATAAGCTGTATTTTTACAAATGTAATTGAAATTCTACTGAAAGAAGCAGTAAAACCTGGTGACTATTACTCCAGCAGTGGTCATGTGAGGTCTGCATTCGAGATGCTGGACCAGTGGTCTCCAGTCTTCGATGATCTCCATCATTGACATGGATCATGCAATACTTTTTGCTCTCCTTTAGCTTTGCCTTCCACTGCACTGGAGCAGTCTTGGAGAGCTTTTTGAGCTGCCATGCTGCACCATGAAAAGAAGACGCAAGTTTTTGTGCATGTCTCTCTAATCAGTGTTGAGTGTCCATTTTTACTTCCATTTGCAGATAAAGGAGTTGCTAGATGAAACCAAATAAAACACTGTGTTTCACACACATGCAGTGGTGTGCCTCGTTCTTCACTGGGATAAAAGAACTTAAAAAAAAAAGGAGAAACCCTTTCACTGCCATAAACAGAAATGCTAAATCAGTGCAGGAAGTGCATCAAAGTGCTCGCGTGCCAAGTCCTGCAAAAGACACGGCTGCCTGCAGGGCAAAAGCATAGTTATAGATGAGCAGAATAAACAACCTGTTCTGTGTTTTTTGTGCCATGTTTGCCTGCTCATCCCATGTACACAAAACATCCTATGAGCAATGGGGACTTCATGACATTTGGTACATGGAGCAGACAGCTGCAGGCTCAGTTAATTCCCATCCCTGATTTTTTCGTAGTACTTTGTTTCCAGAAGGCTGCAGTGACTTCCAGCCCCTCACGGGTGACTGGCCTTCATGGTTTGTTGACTTTGATTGAAATGCAGCTCAGAGGTCTGCTCAGAATGAGTTTGCATGTGGAAGTCTCCACTGGATGTCTTTTTGGGTGGGTGGACTGAGTGCTGGCTGCTTCCCCATTGCTTCAGTGGCACTTGTCCCACCCAAAGCAGTATTTTGGGTACTAGGTATGGGACAGTGGTCCTGCCTCAAGTGAAAGCAAGCCCTGGGAGTTGAGAGCAAGCAGCTGGCTGCAGAAGCAGGATGGGAAGCAATGTGTCAGCCACACATGCACGTACTCATGCACTGTCTTTGGAGCTTCGTGTACTTTTAGCACACCCCAAGAAAAATCACCACCACCTCCCTTCCCATCACGCAATCTCCCCATGCCTTCTCTCTGGCAAGGAGGAGAAGCTTATGAGTGCTCTCTGTCAACGCACACACATGTAATTTAAACACATTCATCTGCAACAGTCCGATGTGTCTGGTGGTGTCTGAGACTTGGATGGTGTAACACCAGTGCAGAGCTGGCTGAGGCTTGCTACAGAACCACTGCCAGGTGGCTGGCAGATGTAAGGAAGGGGGCAAAGTGTGGGGCAACATGTGGGCATCTCTGCTGGGTGAGGGTAGGAGCCCGCTGATTTCTATTGGCTCCCTGCTTTAGGAAGTGCCCTTCTTGAACATGCTTCATCCACATTTCTGAATCTGGATATGGTTTTGGTAGTCAAGGGGGTTGGGTTGAGAGAGGTTTTTTTTGTGTGTGGTTTTGGGGTTTTTAATATTCAAAGGTGATTAAAGACCAGGCTGTGCTGGGCTCGTTGACTAATCGCTTCATTTCTTAGCTAATAGATTGGATTTTGTCAGAAGCACTGTCTCCCTTTCCCCAGTAGTAAAGCATCATGATGCGGGATACGTGCCTGCTTCATGGTACCCTTTTTAAAGCTTCTGGCATCTCACATAGGTGACCGTGGGACAGCCCTAATGAAGCTGGAGTTATTAAAAAAAAAAATCTATTACATTTCAGGGATGTTTGGGCTTCGTGCTTCAATAGCGCTAATTAGGTATGTGACCCATTTTCATTCCGCTTTAGCTCCTGGGGATGGTGGAGCCTCATTATAAATACAAGGATAGAGAATGCCTATGTTCCTTACTCTAAATAGCTTCTTCAAAACATGCCCAAAGGGCTTGAGGGTGTTTTTGTGTGGACACTGATTATGTTTTCTTTTTAAGTGGGGAAGTGGGACGGGGGGAGATTTCTCTCTGCAGAAATAAATAATTGAATGGGTTCCTTCTTTAATTTGGAAAACCTAGTGGCAAATCAAGGTCCTCTTGAATTTTAAGTTTGCCTTGTTTTTATTGGCAAGGGAATAAACTTGAATGCTTCTTAAGCATAAAAATGCTTTTAAATATTACAGTAGCTTCGCATCAACTGATATTTTTAGCTAATAGCCTGTACAGCCCATCTCTTCATGAAATGGGCTAAATGTCCAGCTGGATGCTGATGAAAGCATCAGTGAGAGGTATTTGTTAAACAGCTGGCCAGAATGCATGTTGTAATGTAAAATTGAAGCTGGAAGGAGCAGCCCAGAGGCTGGAAGGGGCAGCAGGGTTCCAAAAGCTGCTCTCAGAAAGCTCTTGGGTTTTGTGCTCTTTTCAGTAGAACTTGCTGTTTCCAGAAGACTTGCAGAAAGCAAACCAGCATCTCCCTAATGACAGAAAATGCTGAACTTGCTTTGTGGAGAACCCTGGGTGAGACCTGGGGTTGTGAGCATTAAAAATAATATGAATGAATCTAAGATAATGGAGTATTGCCAGGCAGCTACCAAAGGAGCCCCAGCTCCTGCATCACTGAGCTTTGCTGAGATAACCTCTCACATTTTGAGCATCTTGCCTACCTGTGTGTGAAATGGTGGTTTTGAACTTTGCTGATACACCTCGTGGGCAGTAGTGGTGTCCCTCGGGGCATCCTGCACTATCTTGAAAAATAATAATAATAAAAATAATTGAAGGAATAGGGGTAAAGAGGAGCTGGAGTCAGCTCTCATCAGTGCAGTGGTCGCTTAGGACTAAGTAAATTTCTGTGATTTAGCTGTATTGGCAAGGTCAGTCTGAACACAGGCAGAGGGAGGAACTCTCCTCTCACTTTGCTTTCAATGATTGCACTAAATAAAACTGTGGTTTGCCTCTGAATTTACAGGTCTGAGGACTTGTTCATCAAGCCATGTCCCAGAGGCTTGCTCTAAAATGAAGTCCACCAAACAAGCAGGCTGTGTCAGGGTAGTTTGAGGCAGGGTAGGATAACTTTGGGAAGGAGTTCTGGATGTTTTGCTGGGATGCTCTGATAGGTCCTCTGATGCAGAGGAACGTAGAGCTGTGCTCTTTGCAGCTCCATCCTTTGCATGATAGTTTGACATGCAGGCTGCAGATGATGAAGTTAACCTTTTCTCTTTGCAGAGGAGGAGGGATTTAACCTTTTCAGAAGCTGCGTTTATCAAGATAAACATAACTTTTTACATTGTAAACATGAGCAACATGACTAGAGTTTGAACAACATGATTCCATTCAGAGTGTGTTAGGTGATGCTGTCCATCTGAACTATGAGACAGCTGCTGTCTAAAAAAACCTCGTGTACAAGAGCATGAGAAGGACTCCATGGAGGAGTGATTTAAGCAGGAATTGTGCAGCTATTTAGGCCCATGTTTAGCTTAATTCACTGTAAATATGCAGAGCTACACCAAGTGAGTAGAGGTTAATGCATTTATAAGCCTTTGAAGATCAGAAACGACTTGATTTCATTTTGAAATCTGTGCTCGGCAGTGTCATGCCTCGCTACAAAGTATTCCTCAGAAGATGCTGGTGGCATGTTGCATGGCTGTTTGCTTTGGTCATGGGTTATTTTGCAGGTTTTTTGATCAAAATCCATTTCCATGTTTTTCCTCATCTTCACCATGTTTTTCCTATTTTCATTTTTTATTCTTGCATGTCTTATTCTCAGCGATTTGAGCTATTTTGGCTCATTGCAGAGTTTGAAAAGGGAAAAGCAAACTACTGAAAATAACTTTTGAAGATTTTTCTGCTTGGAAACACTGAATAGAAGTCAGCTACTGCTAGCACAGAGTCTTTAGCAGTGTACAAACGTATTGTGCTTTGCAGCTGGTGATAAACCAGCTTTTCCCTTGCTGGAAAGGGGGGGAAAACTGCCTTTTGGGTGATGATAGGGCTGTATTTTGTTGAGTACACGTACCCATATGCAGCTCCCTCCCCAGGAAGGCATCTTGGTGAGCAGCACTGAGCGAGGGCCCCTTGCCTGCTTGCTCGGAAGGAATGCAGCTCCGTGTCGGGCCCAACGTGCCGAGCTGGTGTTTTGCATTCCACTGGAGATAGCGCCTAAGACTTTCTCTTGAGAAGAAAACCAGAAAACACCTGCTCCTGCCAGCAGCTGGTGCCTCAGCAGCAACCGGTCAGGCAGATGGACAGGGGGACCAGGCTTCTGCATTCCTGCCTGCAGAACGCATGGGCTTGTGAAGTACTGCCTGGGAGTAAATACAGTGTGTCTCGAAGAGAAATGAGTGATGTTTTGTGGTGTGACTAAATGGATTAGACTTGCTGTGGATGTGTTATCTAGGAATTTTCAAGGAAGCCAATGGCCACGTCCCAGAGGGAGGTGTGTTTTTCTTTTTTTTTTTTCCCTTTAAATTAGCTCACCCACTAAAATATGTTGATACAGTGCACATATAATCTACTGAAGCGTTCTTCTTTGATGGGGCTAAATTATAAAGGGGGTAACAAAGGGTTCTTAGAAATTGTAGATACGTGTGCAGGATCATGCTGTAAAGATCACAGTCCGGATATATTTAGTGTTCCAAGGTAATATTTCAGGCTGGATGAAACAACTTTCAGATCTCCTGGATTAGGCCAGACAGAGTAAACATCTCTAAAGAGCACGTTCTCCTGTAAGCAGTGCAGTTGATGAAGGGGTGCAGAGTTTAAAGCCTCTTAACCAGGTTTTGTTGTTCCGCTTGGTGAAAGAGAGCTGAGGGACCATAATAAACACCCAAAGAAGCTATTGGCACATATTAACAAAAGGCTGAAGACCTGGTGTTACAGAAGAATCCTTTGAACAGGTTGATCTGTACAAGACAGTGTTTCTCTAGATGACCGGATGGGTTCTCGGCATGGGGATCATGATGTGCCAGTAATTGCAGTTAAATGAACATGGCTGGCTCTCAGGCAAATGAAACCCAGTTTGTCACAGCTGTCACAATGATCATGTCATGTTTGTTGCCTTCAGGAGCGGTTTCAGGCTGCAAATCCTGTTAAGGTCCCAGTTTTTTCTTGTTAAATATTGCACAGCATGTTTGCTGACCCTTGGGTTTGTCTTGGGGGGTGTTTTTTAAAGGTAAACGCAGCGATTCTGCCTCTTACATAATCTAGGGTTGAACTTCTGTGAACCTTAGTCATGTGGGCTAGAGATTGTTAATTTGCTGGACTTCAAGGACCTGAAGCATAGCAGTAATTCAAGGGTTTGTATAGAGGAGCGGATTTGCTTGCGGATTGGTATGGTCAGGATTTTGTGCCTGTACTTCAACCATGCTTTTAAAAAGCAGCCCTCTCGGCTGGATTGAACACACAGTTATGCTTCACAACATCAGCAGCAGACAAAAGCAGCACAGCAGCTTCGAATTTTGCAGTAGTGCCAGCAGGAAGTACAGCAGAATAAATACAAGGTTCTGCATAATTCCTCAAGAAAGCACAGTGAGGTGTAGGCCTTTTGAAATTCCCTTTAGTCATAATTTCAGTGTTTATTTGCTTTTGTTTGTAGATTAACAGATGGGGTCTAAATTGGATAGAGCAAGTCCTGTTCTGTAAAACAAACAGATGCTAATTTCTGGATGTCGAGCCTGAGGGAGCTGAGATCTTTTCTGTTCTATTCTTCTTCTAAAAGAAGGAAACAAGGTTCTAAAGAAGCACTTGGATCTCTGCAATACCTGTGAGGCTGATTTCTCCTCCCTCTGTGCTGGTGGCTGCAGTAAGGCTCCAGAGGAAGAGGTGAAGGGGTCTGTGTCAATGTGTTACAGTGCAAGGCTGGAAAATGTCAGCAGTGTTTATGGCACTACCTGGAGCAGGAAATGCTCTGAGCTTTCAACAGAGAGGTCGTGCGGCCATGTTGCTCATGGTCCAGTACTGAGTGCTCCTTGGTCACTGCTGAATCTTGGTGAAGTGTTTCCCCAGGCTGCAGCTGCCCCAGCCTCTCGGGGATGGATGACACTCCCCTGTGTCTGCAGTTCCCATTGGTTTAGCCCTGCTAAGTGTCTCCAGGGCCATCCTTTCCGTTCTCCACCCTTGCTCCTGTGGAGCAAGCCATGATGCTTCCCATCTCCCTCACAATTCCGGGGCTGGGGAGAGAGAGCAAGGCTGGCTGGGGGAGAAGCTGTAGTGCTTACAAGGGAGGGTGTAGGAAAATGCCTGCTGACCCTGGATGACTTCTAACAGCCTCCTGTCTACCTCCTCCTCCCCTGGGCAGAAGTGCCATGGCCACGTAGGACTTTGCCTGCGCTGCTGGAGGGATTTGGAGCAGCTCTGGTGCTGCCTGTGCCTCACTGTATATGTGATATGCTTGGAAATGTAGGGATGGGGTGTACCAGAAGAAGAATAAATGAGGGACAATGGAGCAGAACTGGTAAAAATGATCCCACAGAGCTGCCTTGTTAATGAAATTTTGGGCACATCTAGCTGCCAGAACATTGGCAGGTGGTGAACAGCCTCTCCTTCAAAGGTATATTTCCATGTATTTTATCTCTGGTTCCTCCTACATAATATAGATTGGCATACAAGTATCCCTTCCATGACAAGAGACTGCAATCCCTGATGCTTAATGCCTTTTAAAAGAAACTTCAATCTTCTGTAATAGCTACATGACAGTTTAATAGTTGATAAAAGAAAAACAAAAAGTTACACATCTGCTTTTGTAGATTGTGGGGACATGACATTGCAGATAAACGTTATGAGTTCTCGCTTAATGATTTATTGAAGCTCCTTTCTTCATTTTATTGTAGCTTTCAGTCTCTTGCTATGCAGCTGTCTGGTTTCCCCAGAGAAACCTTAGAGATACAGATCTCTGTTAGTGATTTTAAATAACTACCTTTCTGTATAGAATATGAAACTTGTTTTCCCTTTGCCCTCGGCAGTCAGTCACGGGATTAGCAGAGGGTAATCAATAATCCTGAACACAGGGCAGAGCCATGCTCAGTAGTGAGCACTGATGCTCTCAGGCCACACAGGGCTGTTGTGAACCCCCCTCCCCTTCTTCAGCCTCTTGCTCTCAGGCCTGTCTCCCATCGTG
Source organism: Forpus xanthops (assembly GCA_032466535.1). NCBI lineage: Eukaryota > Metazoa > Chordata > Aves > Psittaciformes > Psittacidae > Forpus > Forpus xanthops. Next base: position 144,436 of record JASSUY010028924.1, read on the forward strand.
GTGGTTTCCAGCTGAAATGGTCCCTTCAAGACTTACAGCATGCCAGAGGAGATGACTGTTTTCCCCAGCTGCTCATGTGTGCTGCTTCCCTTGTATCTCTTTTACAACAAGAGAAATAAAGGCAGAGCTGTGCTGTGGGTTTGGGAGAACTGTGGTGTTCTGTTCAGTTTTGCTCATCCTTGGCAAACGAAGGTTGAATGAGGCTTGTGTGAATAGGAGGACACTGTGAAATAAGACATAGTGTAGGACTATGGAACATGCAGCAAAATGAACAGATCCCTGGCCATTAGTCAGGATGTTCCTCATGTCCTGAACCAGCTGTGAAGGGACCTCTTTTGTTATGGAAATAATCTGTAGACCTCAGAACTAACATTTCCATCTGTTTGTTTTCCCAGCGATCCCAGATGAGTTGGGATGCAGGATGAATGAATAAAAGGTGTGTTTGAATGAGAAGGACAGCTATGGCTTCATATAATTTACTTTGGTTTATGCACATTAACAAGGTTTCAGGAAATGAGTGATTTAGGAGATAGAGTGTGGCTGCAGGGTGTCCGTAGCTGTACTTCGAAGTTTTATTTGGGGCACACTTACAGTGATTCAGTATTGCTCCATCTTCAAAGCTCTCCAAAGGCTTGTACAAGTAAATTTGGCTACCATCCTTTTTGCACCAGAGACATGCACTCAGCAAAGAAGCCAGCATCAAAGTTAGCATCAAATGGAAGGTTCTGCTGAAGGTATGGCTGTCCCTTTAGATCAAATGATGTGGTGGTGTTGTTTATTTTGAAGCACAGCAAACAAGTTGTGCTACTGCCTGTGTTTAGTTTTGAAAGCCAGGTTATACAAAAGGATGTGGAGTGGGACTTGTGAAAGATCCCTGTCTCCAGTACTGAATATGCCTAGCACCAGAGGGCTGTATGTGCTATCACTGAATCTTTTATAGCACTTTTATACACTGGCAAACAAGACTCCCTGGAACAGCCCACCTTCCCCTCCATGTGCCTTGTCCAGCAGCGACTACAGGCCAGTTCTAATGGCAACACCAGCAACAATTCCTGTAGTATTTCCCTTGATTTCTGAGGGTTCAGATCACGGGTTCCTAATAAAAGGAGTTCTTGAAGATAAGCTTGTCTGCTGTTATCATTCCTGTGATCACTGACTCACTCAGTGCATCTCATGTGTCCTGAACTTACTGGACGTAGTGAGGCAGTGCCAGCCTGTCGAATTGCTTGTCAGCCCTGTATGTTCCGCAGCTTGGCAACACCTCAGGACTTCTCCGTCTTTTTCCACCAAAGTAGTCAGTTTTTGTATTAACACAAGTGAATTGGGGAGGTCTGGAAGCAAAACACTGCAGGTGAAACCCTGCAAGGTGTCTTTCTGTGCCAGCTGAACTTTTTATCATTGACTTCAAGGTGTATGTGAGTAGCAAATAGGCCATCAATATGATTCACCGTGCTCTTACAGTGTGAGACCTAATAAATCTTCTTACGTGTGCCTTGTACTTAGTTCGTGTGCTTATTCTGGCCACTGAGATTTATTCTTAGCCCTGCTTTTTTTTTTCAGGAATTGCTGTGTCTCCATTAAACAGGAGCATTACACAGACTGTCTCCTGTTGGTGAGATTTGGGGTAGCTTGTCTCTTCCAGGCACAGATGGGGTGGGAAATGCTTTGGAAAATGGGAAAGAGGGCAGGAGCAGGCTGTAAGTTGGAAAGGGCTGGAGCTGGTGTTATTTCTCTTCCTGAACCACTTTTTGCTTCCTGAATTAATACTCATTTGCAATTGTCAGAAAGCCAATAAATACTGTTCACTTCTTGGTTGATGTGTCTGTGACCCTGTATTTAGCTCTTCTGGAAATCTGCATGTACTGCTTTATGTATTGGGGTCTAAGGAATATGAATAGTTTAACTGTCTATTTACTATTTTATAAGACAAATGAATCTTTTTGGTAGTTTCTGTGCTCTTGAGTGTGCAAATATTGTGTATGGTCTGAGACTTCTGTTCACAAACTTAATTCCAGGAGTAGGAACATATTAGGCGTAATTATAGGAGTATGTGCTGGTATTGACACTACTGGTACTGCTTTTTGGCTTTAGATGGAATGTCAGTGGTAGATTCTTACTGGCTTAAAAAAGAAAATGCTTAGTTCCTGGGAATGGAGAGGAATACAAATAAACCAGTCCTTCATAAACTAGTTGGACAAATTCTCTAATCCCTTTGCACATGAGAGGCAGTGTGTGAGTTTTGGTGCCATGGCTCTGTTTTGGATAAGGAGAACCCATACGGAGCTGCACTGCCTGATGTTTCCTGGCCTTCCTCTGACCGGAGGGGGTTTTTAAGAGAGTCTGCCTGTATCTCTATCTCATATTTATGTCTTGTTGACTTTGTCTAATGATTTCTCTATTTTGTTGCAATGCTGATGTAGTCCATCCCAGGTGGAAATGGCTATGCTGAGCTCCGTGCAAGTGGTGTTTGGAGTTACTCATGCTGGCTTTTTCTGGACATGGCTTTAGCGGGGAGCGGGATTCAATCCAGCTGGTACAACAGGAGCCCTCCCATCTGCTCTGCTGTGGGGTGCAGTTGCACTGTAACAAGCCTGATGAGCTGGTGGCATGTTAGTTAAGTTAGTACACTTGCTGACTCATTAGCAGAAAGGCAGGAGTGGGGAAATGCTCTGCCTGCCAGCACACCATGTATGGTTACAGTCACTGTGGGAACATGGCAGTGCTGCTTGTGAGGTGTGCCTACTATCTGCCTTTCATTTAACACAAAATAAGCCTCAAAATGGAGAGGAAGAATTGTTGCACAGCTGATTAAGGCTGCTCAAGCTGGTCTGTGGGGAGCAGTTGCGTTTCCAGAGTGCAGACCCTCCTGGTTACATCCTTCCCAGTCTTTCTCTCCACGAGCTGCCCAGAATTTCAGACAAGCTCCCTGGACCTTGACCTGATGTTGACACAGACTAAATTATTCTTCTCCATTGCACCTCCATTGTCTCCTGTGCTAATTACTGCTCTGCAAGTCTACCCTATGGTCTGATTTCTAAATGCACACAGGAGGCTGAGCAGCTCTGAGGATCTGCTGTAAACATGACTTATCCGGCAGGCAGTAAAGCTGCTCTCGAGCTCTGCGAGGAGAATTAAGCCTTCGTGGCTGTTGGGCAGCTGGTTCTATCAGTCTGCGTTGCAGATTAAAACATACTTTGGTGTCTCTTCTATCAAATCAGGAAGAAGAAACATGTTCTCATTATCCGGTCCCCAGCTGCATGTTAATAGAGAACTAATGTCAGTCACTTGTGGCCCTTGAAGGAAAGGACATCTCCCATGTCCTGAGCATACAAGAGCACAACCCCTGTCTTTTCTGAGGATGACAGTGATTTTTATGTCTTACCCAGCAGACACAGGAGCTGCTTGAGTTGCAGCATACCAAGTCCAGACTCCTGTGCCAAGGACCTATCTGCTCCAGCGTTCCAGGGACATGGGATGCGGTGTGGAGATTGCACTGCTCTTAAAAAGGAAAGCTTTATGGCCTCTCCTAGCCCTGTTGCTAAACATATGCTTTATTCTGAGTTTTTGCCCTGTAAACCTTCACTTGTGATGCCTGTGGCATCCCTTGTCTTGGTAGAATGCTCCAGAAGTCACAATTTCAGTTTTGAAGCCATTAATGTGGTCTCAAAGTCATCTGGTGTGTGTTGGGAAGATTAAATCTCCACAGGTCACAGGTGTTCGGGTGTTTCAGTTGTTTGTGGTGACTCACCAGGTTTTTCTGGTAGGAGTGTTGAAAGGTTGAAGAATTGAAAGTGATTTTAGAGGAGTTGGGAACAGAAAGAGATTGTGTTGTCTACATGCTGCGCATTTACTGTTATTGTGCGAGCCACAGTACAAGATTATATTGGTAGATAAGAGTCTTGGTTTAAGACATTCTTGGAAAGAAATATGAAATTTTGTACTTAAGTGTAAGCCAAATAGATTGCATCTTTCTTGCTGTCGAGTCACGAAGTTGATGCATGACTTCACTCTACCTGCTTTTATATTTTGCCAGCTTATCTTCTTGCTCGTAAGAGGAATGTCTTTTGTCTTGATTCACTTTCTATTACAAGGCTGCAGTTTTAGTTTCTTTACCCTTGTAAAACTCTCCTGTTTGTATAGGTACAGATGTCTTTGGCATAAATCTTCCTGCTGTGGCTGGTCGTGGAGCCCTTTTGCAACATGGTGTTGCAAAACTCTCGTTAGGGCTTCACTGTCTCAGGGCAATATTAGACCCATTAGGCAGTAACCCTGCTTTAACACATCTAGGAACAGCAGCACGAGGCCTAATGAAAATGCAGTTCTTATTGGGGTGAATGTGTTTGTTAATGAAGCTGTGTGCACACACGCTGGAGCTTATGGCACTAATATTTTCCTTGCAAACCTCTGATGTGTTGATAAGGCTCTTGGTGAATCTAATCCTGGATTAAAAAAAAGCCTGTATCATACTACGTGTGGTCTTATAAATACAGCCAGGGTTGGTATGAAATAAAAATAACTCTTTCCGTAGTACAAACCACTTGGTTTAAGGAGTGGAAGAACATTTAACAAAAGGCTTTGATTGAATTATGTACAGAAGAGCAAAGATGTTTCATTGCTCCCTCTGAAAGCTCATCATTTGCTCTTTCTGTTAATGACTGTGCAACCCTTACAGCCTGACCACGGCAGTGGAGTTTGAACCCAGGATCTCTGGAGCAAAACCAATGAGCAGATGTCTGAGGGAAAGCACTTACCCATTAGCTTGCAGCCACTGACAGATTTGTAACCTTTATGAAATGGTCAGTAAAGGGTGACCAAAGGTAATTTTTAAGCTAAAACTTACAAAAGTTGATTTTTCAACTTCAGCTGTGTGCCCTGTGGTACAGGCTTAAACCAGGAGATGCTGTGAGTAGTTTGATTTTTGGTAAGCATATTTGTCTATGGGTTGATGAATTTACCCTTCCCACTAATTTATCTTTGTGTTGTGGTAATCCTTTGATCTCCGAGCAGAAATCAGGGGCTGGTCCTGCAAGAGCACGAGTGCAACTCGGGTATGTCATGCCTGTGCTTGGAGAACTCCAGTGCTGAGGGGAAAGTGAAACAGTTTTAGAGGTCCAGAGGTCAGCAGGGTACATGAAAGCCCTGGGAGCTTGCTGCTGCCACTGCTGACTCAGCTGTGGGGAAGAAGGAAATATGTTTTTCCTTTTCAGAATTGCTTATGAAGCTGTTGGGGAAAAGAATTTACTCTAGAGGAGGGGGAAGAGCCTTGGCTGTCAAGAACACAGTTCAAGCTTGCTGATACTTTCCTGTGTAACTTCCAAAATCCAGGTGTGATTGAATGATGATGATGTTGTGTGTTACATATTACACAGGAAACTCTATTCAGCTGCTGCAGCAATTTCCTGATCTCATAACACCAGCTGAGGAATGGATCGGGCAGAAGGCGAAGGCTTAAAGCCATTTCTGGAGAATGATGAGGGATAGACCCTTAAGAGTATATTTGCAGCAGCTACAATAGAAAATAAAGAATAGTGTGTCTTATTTAGCTGAAGGATAGCAGATAGCCCGAGTGAGTAAAATATGTGTATCCTGAGATCAGCAAGTAAGGGAGGTCAGCATCTTGCCTGTAGCTCACTGCAACTTTGCAGCTTGTATCCAGGCACAAGCTCCAGACCTTCTCCCAGAGCTGTTGTCCTCAGTGCCTCCTCCAGAAACATCAACCCTATTTCTTGGAGCATCTGTGATTTTCTGTGAGACCTCTTATTGAATCCAGCTCTGACCTGGAGTGACACTGCTCAGCTTGTGAAGGCAAAACAGAACTGTAGCTAAGGGACTGTGGCTCTAGTAAGCAGATCCCAAACAAAACTGAGGGCTGTTAAAGTGTCTAATTGAATTATTGCACTACAGGGGCATAGTGACTCATAGTGAAGCTAATCACCTGCTGCTTTATCTTGACTGTGAAGAAGAGATTGCTAGTTAAACATTTAAAGGTCATAGTCATAGAAATTGTAATAGTGCTGCCTTTTTTCGCCTCCTCTGTTATGTCTGAGGTTACTGTGGGAAATGGAGAAGATGCTCTTTGGAGATGTGTATGCTGAAGATGAAGCTCAGAACACTTATTTTTCAGTCTTGCACTGTGGAACTCAGTGCATTCATTTATGAGAGAGTCCATGCTGAAAAATGTTGCATTGGTTTTGCACAGATTTTCCCCAAAACCACCAGTATGGCATTGGTGATCTGTGGAGAATCAAATTCTCCTAAAATTTGAGGCCCAGATATTTGGGAGGTTCATTCCTGTTCATCACAGAGAATTACAGGAATAAAACTGGAGCTCAGGCCCCTGTTCCCACAGCCAGATGGGTTCAGTATTTTCCGTTTAATACCACTTTATTGTTCACTGGGTCAAGAGCATCCTATAGGAAACAGGGTCTGCCTAAAGAGACCTCTCTAATTTTACTGTGTTGGCTGAGAGCAGGCTGCTTCTTCCTGCAGTTAACTTGTCTGTGCGGGTGAGCAGGGAACTGTGTCACTTGGACAGGAACTATTATTCCTGTCCCTGCAGTTGTCCCTGCAGTCACCGAGCAGTTGTTGGAAAGGTTTTGTGGAGAGACGGCTTGGCCCTTTGCCTGGTGGATCCTCTCATGCTCTCTGCTGTAAAAGAGCCTTCCAGGTTGATGAAGGTGTGATGCTTTCTTTAGCAAACTAATTGGTTTAGATAGCTCTTCTCAGGAGACAGGTGATGTCTGTTGTGGTAGGTCATCTGCAGGAGCACTTGGATGGTGATGGAGGAAAACTTGCCAATAGAACAACAGAAGGTTGTGCTGAAGCATCTAGATCTCTACCTTGCTTAAAGAGCAAAGTGAAGAGACAGTGAATATCAGCAGTGGTATCAGCAGTGCATTATCACTCTAAGTTAAATATAGGTTTCGAAGGAAGTGTGTAATATTTTCTGCATATGGATGTTTTATGGCAGGAAGCATATCCTGCTATAAATGAATTAGCCTGTTTGAGAGACTGGGTTAAAGACTCTGTGTGAATGGAAGTTTTTCCTTTCGGAAGTGTTGGCTGTACTAAATCGATAGACCACTGTCATGTTTTGAGCTTGACTGTTTCCTTGCGTTTGGAATGGGTCGAAGAGAGCACAGTGCCAGAACAAGATGTTTCCTGTTGGCTGCTGAGTTCTCATAACTGGAGGACCAAAAGGTGTGTGGAGCTGAGCAGCACAACCTAGAGAAGAGATCTGGGCTGCAGACGGCTGTTTTGTGATCTGAGGGAGGGTCACCTTGGTCTGACATCCAATGAGGTGCTGGGAGAAGCTCCGTGTTGACTTATGTCTTTTTGCCCATCTGTCTGATGGGGATCCAGAACTTATAAAGGAATAGAATGGATAACAGTTTCCTGCTGCAGATCCAGAGATCCACATTTGTGACCGAGTTTGGATTGTGACTGGGGCTGTCCCTGGTCAGCCTTGCTCCAAATGCATCACGTCACTCTGGCTGGAGAGCCAGAGGAAGCTAGCTGAGATCCTGAGCCCATCAAACACTAGCAGCAGAAAGCAGGGCACCTCACCCATCAGGGCTGGTGCCTTGCCTGGATTTTGGGTTGACTTTTGACCTTGCTAACAGCTGGCAGAGTCAATTGATTTTTAAATCATAAATTCATCTTTAAATGAGCAAATTGCACAGAACTTTTTATTTAGTCACTGCCTGCTTGTCAGATCATTCTTGCTTGGAGTGCGCCTTGGCAGAGAGATGCCTGAGGAAAGTGTTCATCCTGCCCCAGGCATTTGTAGAACCCCCAGTTTCACTTATCCAGTTAGAGACAGGTTGGTGTTTCACACTATTGCCTGGCAAAGCCTGATGGCATCAGAGTTGTTTGAAACGTGTCCAGTGCAGCTCAGTTAACACAACCTTGAAGCAGAGTTGCATTTTCAGCAGCTCTCTTCAGATGAGCACCCTGCCCGTGTGACTCCGTGGAGGCTGCTCCACGCAGGGGTCAGGCTGAGGGAAAGTGGTGCTCTTGTGGAAGACATCTTCTGCTAAAAAAAATCTCTTCATCTTTTTTTTGCAGGCTTATTTCTTTTGATACTATTTTTTCTCTTCCTTTTACAAAAGGCAGTCAAACTTCAAAGGAAGCCATATTGCACCATCTTCTGTATGCACCTTATGTTTTAAAGCTGGGTCTTCTCTCACTTGGCTCTTGCACAAAACAATGTCCTTGGGGATCCTCTGCCTCCTCCTGCCCATCTCAACTGCTTGACTTGACTTGCAAGAGCCTGCATCTAGTAAGGGGCAGATCACTGATGGGTAATTGCTGATGCTGATTTGTACCTGTTTTGTCTTAAATCACCTTCTCCAGTGCTTTAATATAGTGTTAGGTTTAATTTTGTTTTCATGGCAGATACTCATTGTGTCTGTCTTTGGAGCTCAATACATTTTTTTATTCATTTCCTGCTGCTTGTCCCCATGGCTCAGATGTATGTTAACAAACCTGATCTAAAGCTTTGTTAGTAGATAAACCAGAGCTCCTTGAGTGTGATTCTGATTTCATTAACGTTTGTGATCCATCAGTGTCCACAGGAGGTTTCAGTGCTGCCCACCTCTGCTGCTGTAGCATTTTGCCACATCACCCAGATAGGAAAACAATGCACAATACAGAATATGTCCCAGATGTATAGCTGGTTTATCCTGAGTTCCCAACTGAGGTACTCTGTTCTTGTTTTATGTATATTTTGACCTGCAAGCCATGCCTTTCATGGCCTTTTGATCCTATTGTCAGTGGCAAAATAATGAGACTAACTTCTTTCCTTGGGCAGTTTTTTTTTTTTCTTAACTGGAGGAATACTGCTTACATCAAGCCCCAGTTATACTGTCCTTACTTCTGTACCAAAGGCCAGCTCTTTGGGGGCTTATCTTTGTAAATGAATCATTTATCTTTCCTACTTCAAACTGTTACAAAAATCTAGGCTAAAGCCCATTGCAGGTGTTCGTATCTGCAGTGGATTGCAGCTGGACACATTAAATGTGGCAAGTATTGCTGTGGAAGTCATGCCCTTGAGTTGGCTCAGGCTGAGTGGCAGTGCTGCTGCCTCAGAAGAGGAATCCAGAGATGCTCTGTGCCCGTGCGAGTGCTGCATTGCAGTTACTGTCAGCTTACGTCAGGAGCAGAGACTCCGGCAGCCGAAGGGCTGTTTGGGAGCTGGAGGGGAGCGTGGCTTTAGAACCACATAATAACAGATCTCAAGGGCTGCATTTTCTGTGCTTCTTGCTGTGTATCTTGTGCTTTCTGCATGGGGAAGCCTTGATCGGCAGCTCTCTGTTCTCCTTAATGTGGTGTAAAAAGCTGAGAGTGCTTATCCCTTTGCAAGGTTTTGGTTGGAGGGCTTTTCAGCCTCATTTTTTAATATATATATTTAGAGAATTACACATGTCATACTGTGATTACAGCTTTTACACCATTTGAACCTGTCTGCTTTAATTAGCAGTTGGCATTGCTGTATTTACAGATAGATGGAAACAGCACAAGCTAGCCAGTTTTCAGTGCAGGGTATATTTTCTTCTGTTGGCAAGCAGTTCATACCCATTTTTCCATAGATAAACTGGCTTGGCAACCTGCAGATGTTGCAAGCATTGGCTACTGAT
>JASSUY010028925.1:0-29183 GCA_032466535.1 Forpus xanthops
TAAGGGTGGTGAGGCACTGGAATGGGTTGCCCAGGGAAGTTGTGAATGTTCCATCGCTGGCAGTGTTCAAGGCCGGGCTGGACATAGCCTTGGGTGGCATGGTTTAGTGGAAGGTATCCCTGCCCATAGCAGGGGTGTTGGAACTAGATGATCTTAAGGTCCTTTCCAACCCTAACTATTCAATGATTCTATGATTCTAAGATGTCCCTGCTTACTGCAGGGAGTTGTACTAGATGACCTTTGAAGCTCTCTTCCAACCCAAACTAGTCTATGATTCTATGAAAAGGCAGAAAAGGACTCCTAGTGGCAACAAAAGGGTAGTTATGGTGACTGTGCAAGACTCAATGGTACTTTGAAAGATAGATACTTACTGTCTACAGGTTTTACCTCTTAAAAAGTGACTACTAGCAATGGGTATTAATTTCTATGTTGCTTTTCACTTCAAGAAACTTAGTTGCTATACACCAGTTGCATGGCTTCATTTAGCCTTAAGAGGGGTAAAACCCAGCTAAAATCTGGGGTTAAACACAAGGTGGCGTGTGTGTAATCTGTCTGAGTTATATTATGCATTAGTGCTGTTTTGATGACTCCACTTCTTTAGATTTTTTGGTAAATCCTCCTTTAAAGACTGATTCAATTCACACAGTCTTGAACAGGAACAGAAAGATTAAGTAGCACTACCTATCTTAAGCAAAGATAGTATTTACATACCCATCTAACCAAAGAGTTCATTAAGCTATTAAAAAGAGTTCCACCAGAGTTCCCAAACCATATTAAAGCAAAAGACAAGAAAGCAAACCACCACCTGATCATTCCAGACAACAACTCACCTCATCTCGGAGCATGTCACTAACGGAAGAAGTCGTGTTTAAGCTGATCTGGGATTGGCTGCTTATGCCACTGTCATCCCTCTGGTATTCATTGTCCAGTGAGTGTACAGAAAGTAAGAGACTACCTCTGGGTTTCAGTGTCTTTGGTCTCTCCGGAGCCTCCAAATTGCTTTCAATTGCAGAGCTGTTCCCAAGAGAGATCATCGAAGTGGCACATACTCTTCCAGGATAGCGGAAGCTCTTGTGCTGAGGTGTGGATCGTGGACTTTGTGGTTTAGGACTCATGGGCCTACAAGGCATATCCTTACCGTCAGCATTTGAGAGCTGTTGACACGATGGACTTGACTGGTTAAACGGCAGCTGCAAGTCAGTGGGGCTAAATGGAGACTTCATCCAGTATTCTTCTAGAGAAGTATTTAAACTGTTGCTCAGAGTCTCCTGTTGCTCATCGCAGTCTGAACTCTGTGAGTATCTCATGCCCATGTCATGGGACTGTATTCGTTTTCTCCATATGCCTGCGGGTGAAGAGACATCAACAGGCTCAACAGACGTGTCAAAACAGTTGGTGTCTGTTGAAGAGCCATTAGCTGTTTCTGGTTTAAAATACACGTGTCCATTGGAACTATCCTGTCGTTCTATTGACATTGATCTCATTCCATGGCTGCTAGTTGCATTAAGACCCTCTTGTGCTTGTGATAAACTTGCTAAGCCAGGCCTTTTTAGTCCATCTGCCTCCTTGTTTTTCAGAAAAGCTTTCCAGGCGCTCTGGCGAAGTTTGGCTTTCTCCTTTTCATTTCTCACTGATACTTTGGAGCTTGAGATTTGCTCGCTATTTTCTTTTTCAGGAGATTTGGACTCAAATAAGCTTGAGAGGGATTTGTGTGCCAAGGCCAACCTTGTCCTGAACTTCTTCCCCTCAGGGGTTTTATTTCTTTTGTATTCATTTTCAGGGAGAGATTTTCTAGTCCCAGAGCATTCCACAGGTTCACTTTCATTGCTTTCAGATGAACCTGAAACTCGTCTATCTGCACACTTGACAGCAACCAGAGTGGGAGAAGTTGAATTTGTATCTACATCTTCCATCAGTATCCGACCAGAACCAGAAGCCTTCCTGAGGCTCATTCTGTTGAATAACCCTGCAGGTCTCTCATAGAATAAATCATCATCGTCAGAGTACTCAGAGGTATAGCTTTCCTTCCTGTGGAAGACTGAGCCAGATGAACAGCTCTTGAAAGACTGTAAACTTTCAGTGTCTTCATCCTCTTTCCCAGCATCCAGGTCTTCTAACTTTGCCTTGCTGCCAAAAAAGCTGCTATTTCCCTGATTTTCTGCTGTGGCAGGCTTACTTTTCCTGAAAGATGTCATTTTTGAGAACACTAAAAACCTGGAAGCTTTCCCACTATTCCCATTCTTTGTTGGCTTTTGCAATTTATAGAGACTGCTGTTACTTCCCAGGACATGCACTGAATTCTCATCCATCTCCTCGCTGTTAGTGCTGCAGGTACTTATATTATCCAGGCCCAGCATGCAAGTGTTATGGGTCTCCCTTTTCACAGAACAATTAAAGACATCAGACACACCTATATTCAGTGTACTGTCTTTGCTTGGGCTAGCTGTGTCTTCTGCAGCAGAGCCCTCCTTTCCTTCCCTAAGAGAAGGTTCTTCACAAATAGCCATTTGCTCCTTTGAACCATTCCAGCCTTCACTTCCTTGCCTGGCTATTGCTTGTTGAGAGCTGACACTGGGCCCTTGAAGATAAACATCAGCACAGTTCCCCTGACACGAACTGCTTACACTGCAAGCTTCCAGTGTTACTGCTGTATATGAGCCTTCCTCTCTGCCTTGATGTGCTTTTAATTCCTCTTCCTTAGACACCTGGCTTTCTCCTCTTTCAGCCTGTGACTTTCTGAGCTCTTCTATCTCTGATTCAAAACCAGTCTTTATTCTATAGGGTTCTTTCTCAGAGATTGTAACACCACTTCCACTATGTGAGTTTAAAAGCGCTTCTTCACATCCATCTGCCTGACTTTCTGTACAAAGTGTATCATTGCCCAGTGTCATGGCAACACTCCCAAAGTCCACTTCTGCACTTGTTACCATGGGATTACTACAGGTAAATCCTAAGGATGAAACTGCATCTGTTTTCTCTCTTTTCTCTTGTGAAGCTTCTGGGTTTTCTTCAGCTGTATCTGCACCAGGAAGTAGCTCTGCACTACCAGGAATGGGGTGGGTGGCCAGAATTTGTTCTTCACAGCTACAGCTTTCACTCAGAACTCTCTCTGGCTCATCATGAGTTTTGCTGACAGTATGAGCAGACATCAAATCCTTATTCACTACATTACTCAATGTTTCAGTTACCACTTCACGAGGAAGGTTATCATGCAATGTCTTGGACTGTAATCCTTTCTGCTCTACAGATACTATAATTAGGGCAGGCTTTAACTCTGGAAGAGTCATTAAATGCCTTCTCTGGTTCATATAATCTGATCCAGAAGTCATTTCAACAGCAAAGACACTGTCTTCATCCTTTTCTTTCTGTGCAGGATGCTCATTTGTTCCTAGCTCAGAGTCACTCCTTAAGGCACCAGTTCTACAACTCGTATTTTGCTGCATGGACTCTTTGTGTTCTGCCCCAGTGTTGATAACACCAAGCTGCAGCGGTGTTTCCAGGACTTTCCAACCCAAGTCAAGGCTAGAAGAATCCTCTACTGATTGTTCCCCTACCACGATCTCCATACTTGACAGTTCAGATTCAAAGCCATTCTCCTTCAAACCTTTCTGCTGTATTCTACCACTGGAGATGTAGTTTACAGAACAATCACAATCTCTGCTTTCCACAACAGTAGGAAAACCTACATGACAAGCTGCTAGGTTCTCAGTATCGTCAATGCCAGATTCAACATCAGTTGCATCAGGGAATCTGTTTGCTTCCAGATCTTTTTCAGCTTTATACTGGTCACTTCTGGTAAGTTCTTCAACATTTATGATCACTGGCTCACAATCCAGGGCAGATGAAGCCTCTCTTTGTTTTGGATTACACTCACAAGCATCAATCTGTGTAGAAGACAAGCTATCAGTACAGGTACTTACTGCTTCTTGGCTAAGGCCACATGTTTCTGATTTAGAGTGCAAATTATAATCAACGCACCGGGGAGAGCTTTCTGGTTGAAAAAGCTGATGCTCATTTGAGTCTATGTCAGTATTAAGAAAAGCTCTTTTTATGCCATATCTGCCCTCTATTTTTATTGCCTTTTCAGGGCTTACAGATACCCTTCCTAAGTTTTTCCAAGTGCATTCAAAATCCAGTCCTTGAAGATGTATTCTGGAACATGACCATCTAAATTTGTCTGTAAGATGAATGCAGTTCTCCACATATTCTGTCTTGCTTTGAGCACTGATATTTTCAGGTACACTGTGCCATGTTTTACCTTCTGTCACATCTGACCTTGTGAGTGGTGGCTGAGATGTTGGTTCAAAGCAGCTCTGGTAAAAGAATGAGTCTGATGTCAACATGATGTCTGTACTTCCATGGTTTACCCCTTTACCTGTAGTTCTCTCACTGTCAACTGAGTTCCTCCTGCTGCATCTTATACTGGACATAGAGTCTAATTCACACTTACAGTCAGATGTCTCAACGTAACTTTTACAGTTAGGTCCATTTGTTTCAAAATGAAGGTTAGGCAAACTACAGCTTGATGCTGCATCTGACTGGAAGGAAAACTGCTGTACTTTAGGAAAAATCAAACAGCTTTCTGAGTTTGCTTTGAAACAAGCAATACTTAATACTGCAGGATGTTCTGTAATATCACCTTCTATAGGTACTGAGTTGGTACAGGAGTGTACTTTACTGCTTTCTAGATCTGCTTTACTTTGCAATACTACTACAGACTTTCTATTTGACTGCGAAACAATACCCTCTTCACTGACTTGGTTCTCTGTGCTGGAAATATCACTGGTTAATTTTAGCTCTTTATCACCCAATTCTTCACCTTCTGACTCTACAGACTGTATGTAAAATTCAGTCTTGCTCGGTGTTGCTTTTATTTTGGAGGACACTTCTAACCACACCTGCTGGGTGAGCTGTGTTTGCCTTGAGCTCTTCAGTTCATGAAGGGTTGTTTCTGCCTTCACTTTAGGAAGACTACAGCACAGATTTTTTCTGTCAGTTAAAATGCAGTTTGAATCCAAGCGAGTTTCCCCAGTTACATCACTGGAAACAGATTCTGTGTCTGATGCACTTTCAAAAGGCTCAGTTTTCACATCTGACAAAGATCCACTCTGATGTGACAGGGTCTCAAAATAATCTTCGTCTGTTTCTTGGCTGGATCCTCGTATCTCCAGCTCTATCGTGCTTGGGGTAGAAGAACTCAGATCATCTTCAAACTCTCCTTCACTGATGTAGTTTTCAACTGGGTCTGGGGCCTGCAAATAAACAGAAAAGAATAATTTAGCAATGATTTCCCACAACAGCAGGGTAGCATGAATTATTGTTAGAAAAGGGACTTTGTAACACAATGAATTCAATTCTCACTGATGTCTTTGGAAGTTATACTTGAGATTTTACTTATTGATGGTCCTGAGGTCTTTCTGTTTCTTACTTTTTGCTTCTTAATGTTTCTTCTTTTATTTTTCCCCCTCATTTTAATAGGTAATTATGCAGAGGCCAAAATTTCACTTTTGGCCATATCTTTCATAGCCCAATACCAAGACACACTTCATATTCAAATAAGTCAAATTGAATTCACCCCTTGCCAGTAGATCTAAAAACTCAAATGAATCCATCTTCAAATGTGAGGTGGAGGCTTGTGTGATAACGCCAAGAAGTAACTGTTACTGTGCAAACTGCAGAAATGTGACATAAATGTATGCAGAACAGTTTTGCACTTGAATATCTGGATACTACCCATACCAAAGCCTGAACCAATGGTGAAAGAAGTCTTTGATTTCATTTTCCAGGCTTATACCAGGAGCACTACTGATATGAGTCATCAGAGCACATCTAAATCAGAGCAGAGAGATCAAAACCACAGTCAATACGAGGGAATGTCTTTGTTCTAGACAGCTACCCTGGGAGAGGGTTTTCTTTTCTTCAACGGTCAGAAGCCTGGATATATCCCAAGTTTAAAGTATAAAATCACATCAAGCTTACCCAAGGTAAAAATTCTGTTGCTATCTGCCAGCTTCAGATACAGCTATTGTCACAAGTTCTACATATTCACCCAACAAAGATATTTAGCTGACTGCAGCCTCAGTCCATTAATATCTAGAATGAGAAGCTATATAAACAGCAGCCTTTAACCCTAATGCTGGATGCCTTTTTAATCAGGTTTTGCTAACAGTCAACACAAGAATGATCAGCACATTTCAAAATGTGAAAACTGAGATAATCAAAAATGAAAAACATTCCTTAAAATGTCCAACCCACAAGTGAACGGCAACAATCAAACTAGAACACAAGCTCCCTCAGCCTGAGTCACATGTCATCTTCACCAGAGTGTTTTGTCACAGAGGAAGTGTGAATCCTCTCACAGGAAGCCAAATTCCAAATCACACCAAAGGAAACACCTCAAAGTTTCTGATTCTGGACTCCAAACAGAGGGTAACTTGGAAAAAGGAAGGTACTGGGGTTATTTCCAAAAGGGACTCTCAGGAAGAAGACTGGCATTCTCTCTTGACAGAAGAAGGAAAATACAAAATTGAATGGAGGAAGAAGTGGAGGATACAGTGCTTCAAACAAAGTCAAAAATCACACCATTAAACCTGACCAAGTTGCACTATGATGGCAACACAAGTCACATAACCAGCAGAACAAAGTATCCTTTACTGTGTGCAATCAGTGATATATGTAATTGAGGTCCTTTAATAGTGTCAAATTCCTCTATCAGCAGGACAGAAGTGACCAGCATTAAAGCAGCACAGACCAGCATTTCATGTAATGATGGAGCAGCATAAACTGTGAGCAGTTGGCTCACACAGCAGTGAGTACAGCAGCAGCTGTTCAGCAGTTACAGCACTGCCTCTTCGACAGTATTCTGAACACAGATTTACAGATGGTAATAAACTAAGATAAAAACTGTTCAGGCAAGTAGGAACAAAGTAATGAAGATGCCCAACTGTCCCCAAGGATAATTATGAATTAAATTACAGGAAAAATTAGGGCAAAGATCACTGACGGTCCATCTATCATTTCGAACATAGCTATGTCAGGATATTCAGACTATGACCCCTCCCAAATGCATTATTTGTTTTTAATGGGTATTATACAAAAATATGCAATTAAGGCAGAAGCAGAGGCCCCACAAATGCCTCCATACCTTGTGGGAAATGAGGAAATGAATTCTAGGTATGAAAGGCAGCAATTAATGTCAACCAGCTATCCTGGACTGAGCCCAAGATTGAACATGTGCTCCCAAGTGCTGCTGAGGGTCACAATCAGCCTGGTGGGGCCTACTCTACCAGATGTACACTGAGATGGAGCTCCCCTACGGAGGGAGAGGACACAGAAGCTCCTGCTTTGTCTATCAAAGCCCTGTGCCTTACAAACAAGGGAAGCCTGAAGATGACCTCTAGTAAGCCTGAAATTCATGAACTCACTCAACTTCCCACCGTGACCAGGGAAGAAGCTCTAACAGATCAAACAACATGCACACAGGGCCATATTTATCTTCTGTGGGTCCTTGGCTTCTCAGTGCCTGCAGCTCAGGCATTTGCTCTGACCACCTACCATACGTAGTTTAATTTCCTCCCAACCTGTAGTGTGTATACAGTTAGTATCTGTGGGGCTATTTGTGGTATACTGTTTGGTTTGCTTACTTGATTTTTTTTGTTTCTCTATAAATACTGAATCTAGAGGACTCACAGCAGAAGAGGGAAAGTTTACAATCGGCAGGCCCTTTGACACAGCCTGTCTTTCCAACACAAACACATGCTTGAGAACTGAGTAGGTATTTGGCAGTGACCCTCAACTAGGCTACTGATTAGACAACAGTCCTCATGTCTTTAATTTCCATGAGATTACACTGAGAATTTCCAACTTCAAATACGAAAGGCAGGGAAGAGTTCTTGAGAAAACCTCAGCACCCATGGACCAAGAGTTGTGTGTTCATGCACCTCTTCAATCTCAAAGCAGAAAAACAGTTGGAAGACAAGAGCCTGGAACAAATATAAAAGAAACTACTTCTGGAATAAGGCTTTTGTACTTCACAGACAATAGACAAATCAAAGCAAAGCTCCCCCTGCCTGCTTTTCTCATGCATCTCTTTCAGTGTCTCTGAAATGTGCCAAGAAAATAGGATGAAATGGAAGTTACTGATCTGTCTTGCTATAATTGGATGCAGCCATATTTAATCATGTCAACCTTATGTCATCAGCAAAGTAACACTTGTGACTTTGATGTGTGAAGACCTCTATCTCCATAACATAAGGTACCTTCTATCCAAGTTGCCCTCTGACTAGAGGACTGACATCTTATATGTGACATCTGCTGCCATAGGCCCAGGCACTCCTATCTTGTGAAGATGTTTTATTTGGCAAGGAAGTCACACAATTTTTTTCTCTAGATAAGAATCTGTATTTGTATAATTTGTATAAACCCCAAAGGTATGTTCAGTCACAGGACAGAAACAGCATTTGAAATACTCAGCATCTCCTTCTGCACCTTTCCTATATCCCTGCTCCAGATGGGCCAGCCTTGGAGCAAGGGAAAGAGAAGTCCAACCTCAAGGTCCTAGTAAGTCTTGACCAGCTGGGCCAGCAAAGGCAGCCTAAGGTAATGGTACTTCTAGAAACTTGGATGTTTGACAGGTTGGAAATGCCTGGGCAGATCTAAGACCACCACATCTTTCCAGAACAGTCAAAAATGGCTTTTCCTGAAGTAAATGAAATTATATTCTTGGGTTTAAGGCAGACACAGCACAAAAAGTGTTCCCTTCACAAGAAATTCTGTCACAGAGTTCAGAAGGGGTTCATGACAATGATGGAGCACAGCTGCCATCCTGGGGAACCAATCACACTACCTCAGTCACCAGAGCTGTAAAGAAAAAGCCCTTCAAACACATGTGTGGAAAAGACACACTCAGAATTAGTGGTTTCAACTTGCCTCCTCTCTCTCATACTTAAAAACATGTAAAGCATGTACAGAAATCCTTAAAGTAAATTGGATGGCAGACAGAGATTGCATTATACCTGGTACAAAGGAAAAGTCAAGTCCTAGCTCAGGAGGACTGTGTGGTGCAAATGAACACACATGCAAAGCTTTCTTCTCTGAAGAGAAAACATAGAATCCTTTGGGAGAGCCCTCTTACATGGCCAGAGTGGTGTATTTCAGGGTTTGCAGCACAGAAGCTGTTTGTCACAGAAGCACAGAGATTGTAAAAGACTTCTAAATTAATGGTGACACAACTACCCCTCAAAAAAGCTCCCATTGGGAAAGGGCTTCAGAGAGGAGGCCATAGCGTAGGGTATAGAGCAGTAGCCGCAACCTACCCATAATCCCTCTGCACTGACCTACTGGGGCTTGGAATATGACCCAGCAGACATTCAGGTTAGAAACTATATAGAAAACATCATTTAAGATCGCCACAGAATGTCCCCAAGGCCTAACATTATCTTCCTCATCAAATCCAGCAATCCAAGCCCTTTTCTTAATTGCTTTCATCATGAATAATGGAAAGAAGGGAATGAAAAAGCAAAAAGGCACACTGGCAAAGCCTTAATTTTCTACTACCTCCTTGTAAAAGTAGAACTTGTAACACTTGATGAGTGAGAAGGAGATTTAAAGACATTAACCTCAGAGAGAACTTGGTTTCCCAGTCATCAGAAAAAGTTTTTCTGAATTGTCTGTCATTTCAGTGGATATTACAGGTGCTAGAGATGCCTATAAAAGCAAAACAATATGAGTAAGAGCACATGCCGCACTGCCAATGGATAAGATTTGCTGAGTAAGAGATGCTGTCATCAGCAGTGGTTCTGAACCTTCAGTTTCATTCTGCTCTGTGCGTAAGTGGCAGTTTAACAGGCAGCAAAGAAAGACATTAGAAATGAAGCCCTCTGTGGCTGGTGAGAAAAGTGCTCTACAACCACTGAATGATGACATTCTACTTGCAAAACACATTCGGGTTTTGATGCAGGACACAAACATATAAGGAATTTTATTTCCTTCATTGTACAAGAGGAAACAAAATTCACAGACGGATGAGAAAAGCAAAACTTTCCCAGGAAGTTCCTGCTTCAGTCAGTGCAGATATGTACAGGCACCCAAAAAAGTAACATTGGCACCAAATCCCTTGGGAGTTTGATGATGACACAGATTCATTAATCATCCACACACAGCAACACCACCATTTGCAGAGCACTCCATCCTTCAGCCCTAATGCTTTTATATGTATAACCATTCCTACATAAAGTCACTAAAAGAACCTGTCTCCCTTTTACAAAAGCAATGGTTGAGCTTTTCATTGTTCCCAAGCAGCGCAATTAGGTTTTGCTGAGAAAGATCACAAAGCCAGTTCTGTTGATTTAAGAGAACTTGCACTACACTAACAAATACTGGCATGAGGAAACAGCATGCAGGCATTCTATACATAAGCATGTTGCTCTGGTTGTATGCAGTGCCTCCATTGGAAAGCCTAGGAATGGTTAAGCAATTCCAAAATCAGCAAGACATAAGCAATTGCAGAAGGCTCTGGCAGCTACCATCACTTAAGGTGGCAGTGTCAGATGAAGGCAAGAGGCACAAAGGGTTGGAATCAATGGAAAAACAATGTATAGAATGAGCGAAATATCTAAAAATCATATGAGCATCATAACTGCCAAAACCTCAGTGTGTTCCCCCTCCTGCCAGCTTGAGTGACTATGTTCTGTTTCTGTTCAGTGAATGCTTCGACATTATGCTCAATAACCTGGCCACAGTGGTAAATCTGGGCCTCCACCATGATGCTGTCTCATGACACTTGGTAAAGGAATACATCGGCAGAAAAATGCCACAAGCAGGGGGCCTGCTGCACTGCACAGTGCTTCTCTGATTCCTTTCAACAAGCCAATTCCAACATGGAAACACTTGTATAGCCCAGAGTCAAAGCTATTATCTCCCTCCTTTGACATTAATGCTCCTACTACCACATACAGCTTAGCAGATACATTGGCCAAGAAAAAACTTGTTGGCCAAGGTGTAGTATTTTCTAGTAACAATGTGTCATCTGGGTGCCATCTAGAGGCTGCTATGGAGTGCTTGGTCAGATCTAGCTTGCACAGAGAAATACATGCTCCCTTAGATAAATACCAACTGTATTCTAGTGTCTTGCTGCGCTGCAGTCGAGAGCCACACCACTAAACTCCTCAGTACTGCTTTAGTTCCTGCCAGAAAAGACTGCCCAGCACATGAAGAGGTGAGGCAATGAAGAAGCACGAAGATTTATTGTGTTAAGTAGAAGATAAATATGCAAACTGTCATTTCAATGACCGCACAAATCTGAGAAGTTCATGGCTCCCTGTATCTTGTATTTGTGGTTCATTTCTCCCATTTGATAAACTGCAGCTTGCACCAGGAACACACTTGTTTTCAGTCCAGCAATATCACACACGACTATTAGAAAATATTTGCATATTTATTCCCACAAGTGCATAAAAGACTGACAGCTTATTTGTACCAAAAGAAACCTTACATTTCAGCCAAGTTGCTAACCAGAGAGGTTCATTCTTGAAATGTAAAGTTTAAACTATATAAATAATTAATATTGTTACTGTTGTGAAACATAAAAAGCGCTTTTTTTTTTGTCAAAACAACAATATATCAAGTAGAATCTGGAATGTGAACAGTTCAAATTCAGACTCCAGCAACCTCCCCGCAAACGCATTCTTTGCATTGCAATGCTCCCTCTGCTGGCAAATTTAAAAGGGAATATATTGCTTCCTTGGACTGCCACCTTAACACACAGAAGCTTACACTGCTAGATTTCTGATTAACTTTTCATGAACACGGGTACATTTTGCTTGCCCTATAATGCCAAGTCAATAGCCTTCCTCCCTTCCTTCCACTCTCACACTATATTTTTTATCACAGACAAGCTCAGGACTGCCCCAGAAGAAAAAAAAAAAACAAAGTTACCAAAGTTACGGTGTTCATGTAGAAAAGAGAGTGTAAAGGTATGAGCAGGAAACACCATTGCTCTTGTGAAACGGGAGACTAAGCTCTTGCCTTAGTCATGTACATCTGCCTCTGTCTGAATTTTACCATTAATCTCTCTCCAAGGCAGATGCGCTTACATGCGGTTGAACACACTTTGGCATGGATGATTTACCCTTCTGCAACTCAATTCTTCCCTTTAAAAGCCATTCTGTTTTCTTGAGTGCCATTGAGAAATTATAGAAAGAATGCTGAATTGGAGGAGGAGAAAGACAACAAAAACTTTAAAGACAAGGAAAAAGTCTCTGAAGAAGAAAGCTATTGGAAAAAAGGTTCCATTAAAGGCAAAGAGTGGTCCAAGAAATCCTAAGTGCATGTGTGCACGCAGCCACAACACAACTACTGATGTTACCTCAGTGATCAGCACTTCAGTGTTAAGTATGGGTCTGAAGAGAAGCTGGAAGTGCAAAGTCATTAGATATATGGCTTGTTTGTCTTACAATCTAATCATTCAGCCCATTTTTAGAGCCATAAGTTTTCTTTGTTTAACCAAGAAAATCAGTCTACACACAGGTATAACTCAGACTGTTAATTAAAAGCATTTTGAAGAAAGGATGAAGCCTGGGAGACACAAGGCAGTGACTGATACAGAATCCGGCTTTTCTTCGCCTCCTCCTACCATTGCTGGAAGCATCATCACATATTGCCCAATACACTCAGCCACTGCATCTTCCTCGATTATGTTGTCTGCTTTTTAACTAATATTGTTGTGGTCATGGTACACCTTTTTATCAGCCCTTTTGCAATATTATTACACCAAACACCCTTCCTCTGGTATATCATAATGCTGAGTTCCTAGATGCTACAAAACCCATGACCCAATTGCGCTAAGTGCTGGATAAGCATGGTGAGAGTGTCTGCCCCACAGTGTTTATAGTCTAATTATGTATGATAAAGGGAGGGAAACCAGGAGAGGGAGGATGAACTATCTTTATTTTACATATTTAAATGACTTGCTCAAGTCATACCAGAGCATCTGCAGCAGAGCCAGGAATTCACCCACCTCAGCCCCTGCTCATTACTTTTATCTTCTCATTTCTTTGTTGAGTCTAATGCCTTTCTGAGGGTTGAGGTCTCCTCACAGAGACTACTATGCAAACAGAAGAGAAAACCTCAAGGGCAGTGAGGAAAGAGATATGACTTAAAGGCCTGTATAAACATCAGCTGGGGACTGGCAGCGCTAGCAGCACAGAAATGCATCTAACATTTGTAGGTTCCTTCTTACTGCCTTTTGGGGTGGAGTGCACTCTAGGAGAAGGCAGAAGTGAGATGGGCTCTGTGGGATCCTCACCATGAACCCCTATCATGTGATATGAATAATAATAAATAATAAAAATGAATAATTACTGTTTTATATGTCCCAGTCTGATTTGCCATTACTAATTAACGCTCTTGGTAGTCTTAACTAAGAGTTTTGCCAACAAAGTCAGCCTGGCCTTTGATAGTTAGAATAGGTTTCTTCTTCCTCTTCTTGTCACTGCCCTTCATCTAAAGGTTAACTCCTGCTCTTTATCACTCCATATGCATAAAATACATTAGTAATTTCCCCAACTGCCCCTACTGACCTCCAGTAGTTGCTTCTCACACAGTTGCCCTGAAGGCAATACCTGGCCTCTGAACTGTTGCTAATGTTACACATAAAGTCAGTTGACAGGCTTTGTAGCCAAAGGCAGCTTTTATAAGCAGATTGCATCAGACTTGGAGTCAGCAGTAATATGAGGAACATGGAAAGGATGAGTCTCAGACATGGAACAAAGACAGACTAAGTCCTGCTCATGAGTTCAGGAAGTGAACTGAATCCAGCAAGTTTGCATCCTTATAACTTAGTCTAAGTTTAAGCTATCTGGGTGACATGAGATTCCAGTGCCAGCAACCTGCTCAATCTCTTCCTCCTTTTCACAGTGGTTGAGGAATCTTCTCAGTGAGCTTTTAAAAGAAGCACTAACATGCCAATTTGTATAAAATAACAACTTTCGAGAAAAACCTAACTAGCAACACTGTTCCAGAGCATGGAGTCAGCTGCAGGAAGCTGTGCCATTTGCAAAGACCTTTATTGAAAACTCTTCTCACATGACTAAAAGTTGAAGGGC
Organism: Forpus xanthops; assembly: GCA_032466535.1. NCBI lineage: Eukaryota > Metazoa > Chordata > Aves > Psittaciformes > Psittacidae > Forpus > Forpus xanthops. Next base: position 14,103 of record JASSUY010028925.1, read on the forward strand.
TATTTACAGGTATTTTAACACTACCACTATGGGCACAAGAACTGCATCAGTGCTAAACCTGATCCGCAGCTGAAACACGTGTGACCAGAGTGCGCTGCTCCTATTCAAGCTCAAACCCTTTCTGTGTCCACATGGCTCACTGCAATGAAGAGCAAGCCTTTCTTGTTGAGCGGCTGCCAAGGTTTCAGACCTAAAGGTGAAGTGCACTGCACACTATTACATGTGGGGGCAGGCCATTCAGCTGCTAAGGCTTAGGAAGTGATTCCAGTGCCTTTTTTGATGTAGCTACCTAGTATCCAGCTGAACACTTCCCTTCTCCTTCAACCCTGGATAGCAGATTTCATCTTTGTTCCTCCTCTGTAAAACAATGGTAACACCTGCTGACCTCAGAGCTGCACTGTAAATACAAGATTAAATGACAAGGCGCAGGGGAATGAAACTTCCTGACTCATGAGATGACTTGTGGTCACATTAAGCCCTGCCTTATATTTCAAGATCCACAAGGGTTGTATGAATCTGTGACCAAAACACCCCCTTCTCTTTCTGAGATCCTGCACATCCCCAGGAACCTTTTATCACAGTGATGACTTCATTTGAGGTCATTTGATTGGGTTTAGATTAGATTTACTAATTCGCTACATGGGTGAGTTACTATAATTATGAACTGTGCTTTTGCCACAAGACTCCTGCCTCATTCATGCACATGGCTTCCAGGGATTTTCTGACACTCCCAGAATACATGTCTAAAACAATAGATACTACATTTGCAACGGCATGGGGAACCTAAGCTTGGCACAGGTAAGGCCTCAGTGGGAATCTACAAGAAACCCTGATGTGTATCCTATATAAGGATGCACAGAGCAAGTGGCAATAGTCAAAAGAATCATAGAATCAGAAACTGGTTTGGATTGGAAGGGACCTTAAAGCTCACCTGGTTCCAACCCCCTGTCACAGGTAGGGACACCTCTCACTAGAGCAGGTTGCTCCAAGCCCTGTCCAACCTGGCCTTGAACACTACCAGGGATGGGGCAGCCACAGCTTCTCTGGGCACCCTGTGCCAGTGCCTCAGCACCCTCAAAGGGAAGAACTTCTGCCTAATGTGTGATCTCAATTTCCCCTCAGTCAGTGTAAAACCATTCCCTCCTGTCCTAGCAAGAAGAACAAGAATGATCTAGGATGAAAAATCTACAGAAGAATATTGAAAGTACAGTATGCAGTCCAGCAAGAGAATACAACCTAAAAAGAAACTTTAACTACTGATACAAAGTAGTAATCTTCTCTCCAAATACAACAGATAAAACAAGACTTAAAGGAAACAGACAAGACTGAAACAGAGAAAATAAAAAAAACACCAACAGTATGGATAATGAAAAACTGGACAGATTGCCTTAGGGGACAGCATGGAGTCACCACTGCTTTCTGACTTTAAGTATAGATTAGATACACGTCTCAGAGGCATGACACAGGTAGAGCTGACCTCAGTGGAAGGACAGATGAGAAGACCTTTTCAGGCTCCTTGTAGCCCTCTAATTCAGTAATTATTAACTTACAGATGCTCATTCAGTTGTTTTACTGTGATAGGCAGGCCCAGGGGGATGCACCACTATAAAAGAGGTGACACAGAGAGCAGTCATAAGCAAAGTACTCTTGTAGCAATCCAGCTCTACAAGCAGCCTAGATTGCTCTCTGCAACAACAGGCAACCACATATTAGGTGCAGAGCTCAGAAAGAGGCCAAGAATATCCCCTGAAGAGATGAGTGGTCTAGAAAGCATGACATACAAGGAAAGCCTCAAAGAACCAGATCCACATCTTCGCCCAGAAAAGACCTCACACTGCAAAACAGCACATACCACCCAGTCCTTTTAACTGCAGCTTTTTAGTTCAAGCCTCAAAACTGCAGTAAGACAGACAGCCAAAAGGATAGAAGTTGTCCATATTATTGTTATATTATTATTATTGTTAGGTCCTTTGGCACCTAAGTAGGATCACAAATTATACCCATTTAGTTCCTCAGGTGGAGGAACTGCTTCTTCGTCTGTCATACCTTTTTAATACCAAGGGAGATTCTAGGATCGCAGCTGAAGTGTTCATTTTGGATTTCCCAAACTTTAGCAATAAAGCATATCACTCATTAGTTCAGTGAGAAGGACCAGGCTTTTTGTATTGTAAGGTTAGGACTGTAGGATGTGAGAGAAGCCATAATGAATTATCACACACAGTTTCTCCAGAAAGGGGGAAAAGATCTTGCAGAAGAAAATCCAGGGCAGCAGGATTGCAAGCAGGAAGCAGGAGTGGAGGAGTTTATGTCAAGTCATTCATTCCTCAGCTGCTCCCAGGCTCGCAAACTGCCTTGCATATTTACCTTGGTAGTAGCAAATTACCCCATGTGGCAGGGAACATCAGAGATGAGAAAGACCCAGTCCCTCCATACCACAATTCCTCACCTAGCCACTTGAATACACAGAAAAATTTGGAGGCTTATCAATTCAAACAAAGATGTGCATTTTACGCCAAACTCCAGCTTTCAGCACTGCAGAGTCAGGACTGCAGTACCTGTAGCCTCCTACCTAGTGATTTTGCTTGGCACAGCACTGACTTAGAACCATTACCAGGCCAACAAAAACCTTGCAAAAGCTGTGTCTCATTTGACACCATCAGTTCAAGAAAAATGCACACAGACCTGTGTGAACATCCAGAAAGCTGTAAAACTTCAGTTAACAAAACAGACCTCAACTTTGCTCCTAACCACAAAGATCAAGTGACATTTAAAAGGAAGCAAAAAGATGCAAATCATGCATTTTTAGGTCTTTGAAGATCCTGCTATCACTGCTCCAGATCAGAGCACAGTTCTTGTTCTCTTCAGTCAGCCTTTTCGCTTGTTTCAATGCTGAATACATGAAGAGCACCAGATATTTTTAACCTCAGCAATTTTTTTAATTACCTGACAGAAATAGCACTAATAAGAGGCATTAGAGGTACAATATTCAATTGCTCAGGACAGCCTAAACATTTAATTACATTATGGTAGCTAATCACAAATAATTGCCTTAGGGAAGAGAGGGCAGCTGTGCAGGGATGCAGCTTGCCTGTTCAGCTCATGGCACAGGATTCAGCAAGGACAAAGCAAGCGGCACAGGGAGACACATCATAAAACCACTCAAAGCCCCTATTTCCTCTTGGCCTTCTGGAGAGAGACTACTTCAGTTTGCCTCTCTGCAGCTCAATGATAATCACCTTGTTTGAAGAGTCCATTGCCATATACACTCTGCTTTGGGTTCTCTTATTTTACTGCCACTTCTGCTACCAATTGTCCTTGGCTCCATCAAGTTTCCTTATCACTGTATCCATTCTTCCCAACCCTGTTATTACCTTACACAAATGTCTAGTTCCACTGATCTGACAGAGAATCAAGTAGAGGGTGATTATCAGAATCAAAAATGTGGTTAAAATTATGTGTCCTTTAATGAAAAAGAAATAAATAAAACCAACCAATCAAGACACACAAAGGAAAAGAAAAAAAAGAAAAGTAGAAAAAGAGAGGAACCAATCATAGAATCATAGAACAGTTAGGGTTGGAAAGGACCTTAGGATCATCTAGTTCCAACCCCCCTGCCAGGATCAGGGACACCTCCCACTAAACCATGTCACCCATGGCTCTGTCCAAACTGGCCTTGAACACCGCCAGCGATGGAGCCTTCACAGCTTCCCTGGGCAACCCATTCCAGTGCCTCAGCATCCTTACAGTAAAGAATTTATTCCTTATATCCCATCTAAACTTCCCCTGTTTAAGTTGATCCTCCTGTCCTCTCTTCTGCCACTTCTTCGAAAGTAGGAAGCATAGACTAAAATAGAGCAGAACACTGTGAACTGAGATATGTTACAGCACAACTTCTATGACTCAGTCTTATTCCACAGGTATGTCAAATATGGACCCATATCTATGATGTCCATTGGTTTGTTCCCTCTTTCTATATTATTTATTATTACCTGTATTTATTTACAGATATCTATATAGATCTGATGCTTCATCACATGACCATTATATTCCAAAGCACAGTAGATTAGGACTGGTGGAGGTTTCCACAAATCTTAGCTCTTACAGAAATTAATTCTATTCCTATGTATTATAAAGAGATAAGGAGATTTTCTTCAGGCATTAATAACCTTCTTTTGTACCAAGTTCCAAACTCTATTGATAGCAGTATTTCTTTGCCAGCTCTTTTAAGCAGAAGCCTCCAGCCAACACACCAATATACAAGAACCAGTGCAGGCACCACTTCTGCTATTGCTGAGACCTCACTGAAAGCCTCCACACAAGAAGATTCAAGTCTTGCAAAGGACAAAAAAGCAAAAGTCCTTGCATGTAACACCAGGCAGCCAAAACCTTCATTCCAGAGAGGAAAGGGTTTTATTTAAGTGTTCAAGTAGCTATGGATGATAACCGGCAGGATTGCAACTTCGTCTAGAGTAAGGATTCTGTATAACAACAGACCCACAGTTTCAACTATCTGGTCCCAGATGCCCTTTTCTAGTCACTTTGCAATCAACAGCCTACCTGCAGGTTCCCGAGCCTCCTGTGTGTTGTATGTGAAGTGGCAGGATATCTCAGGTCCCAGACAAAGTGCTGTTTCCCCATAACCTGTGCAGATGATGCTGGGCTGTGACAAGATGGGATGAACTGATTCTGCTTCTCTTGGTTGTATTTTGTTGTGAAAGCAGGGGCTCTTTTCTCCCCCCAGCAGTAGCAATGATTACAGCAATTATCATTTCTTATCTTCTGGATATCACTAGTGCCACTCCAGTTCTCCCACTGCTTTGTCAAAGCAGAAATAAAGGCAGGACAAGGTTTCTGCAGCACTCTCTCCATCTGCGATCCCAGCTCCACTGCCTGGGCCAGAGTTAAGGTACCAAGTTCCATAAAGAGTTTCTCCCGAATTCGCCAGTCTGCTGCTTTGTCAATTAGCTGGTCCAGGATCAGCTCTTCCTGCCAACAGCCAAAAGCGCAGACTGATGCCAGTTCTCGTAGTGCCAAAGCAAAGGTGGTGAAATTTTCCCCTGGCAGTTGTGCCCGCTGCCTGAACTGAAATCTCTTCAATACCAAGCTCTGCCGGGGCCCTGAAAACTTCTTCATTGTTTCTTCAAAGGAAGCAGCTGAAACCAGGCTTGTAAAAATCCTCTGATCTTTCACATCCAAAGACTGGAGAACAGTCCTCAGGGAGTCATCAGGTTTCACACATGTATCAGCCAAATCTCACCATCAGCCACTGACCGCAGGGGCCTGAGAGATTTCACAGTTCCAGCAATATGTAGGACATAAACCAGCAGGAAGATGCAACTGAACTCCCCAGTCTTCACTGCCACCACTGCAGAGGTCCACAGGTATCCCTAGTACCTCTGAACAAGAGCATGAGGCACATCACAGGCACTTTGCCTCTTGTCACAGGAAGCAATTTCTCGACACCCAAAAGACTCCTGCCTTCCAGCCCAGGTTGTCTGGCTGGGCAGGAAATACAGCGCTCCTCCCTTGCAGGTAGTGAGGGTGAGGGCTGCATGGGAGGAGTAAATAGAATGAGAAGATGAGATGGGAAGGCTCTCTCCCCTGCTAAGACGTTTTTGTTGCATGCCCTAACACCCTAAACTAAGGCTTGTCGAATGTTTAATGGGAATCAAAAGTAAAATCCAGGTTTAGCGGTTTTACAATTATTAACAGCACATTCTTCACCAGCAGAACAATCCCCACATGCCACAGAGGCATATGTAGAAAAGCACAATGAGATGGCACTGGACATCAAGGCTCACCTATGTTTCCCTTCATGTGGGCTGACATATGTAGACTGTCAGCTTTTTCTTCAATGCCTAACAAACACGCCTAAGAATGGCATCCTCCTGTGCCATAGCCCAGTGATCTGTTCAAAAGTGGCACCATTTCACTAGCAGTTTACAGAGACCAATCCCATAGGCATATAAGAACAACCAAACTGTAGAAAGATCATTGTATGGGCACTTTTTCTTCTCAGGGCTGGAGTCTGTAGCTGTCTCCATCTTACAGCTTTTTTTCAGTGATCACATAGCAGGTACAACTGGAAACACAGCACCTCAAAAGTGTGTGCTGTCAAGAAGATAATAAGAAAGAATCACAGAATCACAGAATGGTTTGGGTTGGAACCCAAATCACTGCATGCACATGCCATCTGACCTGGGTCTAATATGACTACAAAAAACTGAATATACTGGGATGTGCAGAAAGATCATCCTCTACACACACAGTGTGTTGTGCTCTATAGCCACGTGACCCTTCAAGAGACCATGTCAGGAATGAGTCATTTGACAGCAACATTAATTTGGCCATCGCCATGCACTCTCTTTCCTCAGAGCTGGGAGCTAGAGAAGCTGCTCTTCCAGTGGTAGCTTGCCCATAGACATCCACTTTCCCAGGAGCCACCAGCCCATCATCTGACAAAGGAGTACCAGAAAACCTGCTCAGAAATAGAATGGCCATGTCCTGTTGGGACAAATGGGAGTGGACAGCTTAACTGACCTGTCATGCCAGACACAGCCACCAACTGTACTCAGACACCTCTCATTTAAACAGCCAATGCTTTGGTTTGTTTCTTGACTTCTAATTATGAAACATTTCCAAGTTAGAGCATTTATGTCGATTAGCTATAAGGGGCTCATATTTTCTCATGAAGCCACCCAATATGCCCAGTAGAATATTTCATTACTACTTAGCTGTTAGGAAGTTTGCTTTTTCAAGCTGTTACTTATAACCCTGAAAGTTCTGCATTCAAAGTCTGCAGGAATGTCAAGAGTATTTGCCAAGGAAAAGCAGAGCACTCCACCTGCTATCTGAGGAGAAAACAGACCCATACATGTGCCCAAACAGTGAATGCCCTTGTGATTTACAGGGGAGGAAGAGACAGGGAAAGAAGCTGCATACAGCCAAACTACAGAGAGCTCCTTCAGAAAACCATCCTTTTAAGAGTTATAAGGCAGACAAGATACTTCCATCAGGCATAGCCACCGATTGTGCATGCTCGGCCCCATGCCATAGAGCAGATATGTGGTGGCAGAAAGGAAAACCCTGGGTGTGCTTGATGTTCACTTGTGCGGGCACAATGCCACTATAAGGAAACTCTTAATCCTATAGATACAAGTGATAGTACTACCCACAAATCACACAGGCATATCATTGCCAAGAACACTTCAGCGTTGGGAGCAACACTGAGTCAAGAGAAATGGCATGAGCATTCAGGACACTTATCTAGGCTCTACTCATTAGCAGTACAATTCAAAGTATAAAGTGGTGGCTACGCCCTAAGCTTCCATTCACTGTGACTTCACTGTAAGGACATGACTAAACCACATCATGCCCCATCATGATAAGAACCCCAGTGGGGCAGAAATATGCAAAAAACCTTTGGGCTAGATAAAAAATTATGCACAAATACCATTCTGCACCTTCTTGTCTATTAACCATGAGACCAGAAGATAAACCTGAGCGGGCAGATCAGTTGTTCCTGCTTTCCATCAACTCCAAACTCCACTGACTTGGGAACATAAACAATCTATTCTATTGCAAAGGAAAAAAAAAAAAGTAAAGAAAACAACCAACAAACCAAACCCCACAGCTTGAAAGGGAAACATCATGTTTTCATCAAGTCCTTCCTCTCTGTAACTATTTGCTCTGCACTGGTGTGCCTGAACATGAGTTTTCAACATGAACTGCAGCTGCCTTGCATAAGAGGCATTTTCTCTGTCATCGCTCATCCACTCCTTAGAGATTGCTGGTGTTACTGTTCAGAGGTGACTGCACGCTTGCTCATGTACCGAGAGACATCACGCTTGAACTAGAAATACCAGAAACACACAAAAGCGCATTACTTCTAATACTTGCTGTCATTGATTAATGCCAAGAACACTGATGTTTCTTTGCCCTCCCTCTAAGAAAGCCACTGGGATTTTATATGTTCATGACAGAAAATTGAAGAACAAAATCTTTTCTTTGAAAGATTTTAAATTCCATGGTGCCTGACCATATTAAACAAGATTTGTGAGTGTAATGTGATAAGGAAAGGTCACATTCTATAGATTGTCTCTGGATGCCCTGTTGGCTGTAAATCACATACTACCTTGTACACCTACGGAACATGGAAATTTTCACATGATATATTTATCACTGCACATTTCACTAATAAATCTACTTTTCTTTTGAAATTCATGTCATCTCTCCTCTTTCATCATCCTATTTATTCCTCCTGCCTTCCCCATTTCATCACACTCATTTTGGGAGGCAGATCAGGATCATACTCTCCCAGTTTTTGTTCCAGGGCACAGTGCATTTGCAAGATCGTTGCTTTTGGGTTTCATTCCCAATCAACACTTCTAATGTTATGAATCCCTGCTCAGGCATTATAAAGATCATCACTGTAAATAGTGTCAGGATTCCATATGACTTGTAATACCAACAGAGGTTTCCCAGTCAAGAAGTCTCCGACAGTAATAATTAAGAGCCAGGTTTGCCATGAGGCCAAATTCCCCCTTCTGCTCGACATTAACTGAAAGAATCACCACCCTGCAGTTCATTGTGGCTTCCAGCAATGTTCAAGACAGCAGAAAGCTTGGCAGCCTGTTGTATCAGTTTGTACCAGGATCAACAATTAGACAAACATTTTCTATCAGAGCAACTTTTTGGGTCAATTATACTTTGTGAGCACCAAACAAAAAGCTCTGTACAGCCAGAAGTTTGTTTCTGTATTTGATTACTTTCAAAGCTTGACAAACATCTCCATTCTATTCTGGGATTCAGAAAAATGCATGAGGCTTCTCTCAGATGCCATGCCCAAATTATTACAAATATTCCCTTAAACATCAAGAAAATATTCTTCCCTGTGAGGGTGCTGAGGCGCTGGCACAGGGTGCCCAGAGAAGCTGTGGCTGCCCCATCCCTGGCAGTGCTCAAGGCCAGGTTGGATGGGGCTTGGAGCAACCTGGTCTGGTGGAAGGTGTCCCTGCCCATGGCAGGGGGTTGGAACTGGATAAGCTTTAACGTCCCTTCCAACCCAAACCATTCCGTGATTTCCTTGTTCCAGATTTAAACCTTCAGAAAAAGAGCTGTGGGTGTTCACAGATGCTCATTTCAATGTACCCAGCAAGCAGATCTGTCCTTGCAAAGTAGTTAATTCTCTAAGAAGTTCTGCAATACCAATGGTGAAAGAATTATATAATATCTACAGACTAATACCAAGGTTTTCCTTGTGAACAACAAACTGCCTCCCCAAAAGATCTCAGAGGTAATTCCCCTACTCATAGCATAGACTAAATGTTCAGTGTCTGCTTTTCCCATTCATTGCTTGTCTGAACACAGCAGCCAACGAGTGAAGTACTTGCTGTACTTTGAGAATGCAGCATTTACCCAGTCTCCCCAGGTTTAATCAGGTGCAGAGTTATCTGTGTTACCTGAGCCAGCCATGAAAGATCCACCAGCAGGTTTACTTAGGTGAGACAGGCACCCAAGTGGCTGCGAACAGTGAAACAGTTGGTATTAGAATATAAACCAGAAAAAAGCAATGACTTAAAGCAGGGAAAACTCAGATGAGCCAAACAAAACAGACAGTTTCCCATGCCCAGTGACACTGAATGGGATTTAGGACTTCTCAGCAAACCCACACATAGGTATTTTTCTAGGAACCACTATGTATTTTCTGTCATCTCCCAGGTACAGTGGTTTCTCTGCTAGCTCCTCTCAGTCCCTGACACACCACAGACTTTTACTGGTTGTCTTCCCATTCTCCATCCTTCCCGTCAGCTGTACACATGCAGTCAATTTCCTACACTCTACCTAACCCAAAATGTAGCTGTTCTCATATCCTCAGCTACAGCCTTTTCACAGAAGACAGGATGACACGCAACGCACTGCAAACAAACCAGCTGTTGGAGAGTCCTTTTCAATAAACTAAGCAGAAAGTTGTTGCAACCCTGAGTTAACATGCTAACAACACTTTGGTTGAATCTAGCCAGACACAGACATTGGAAAACATGAAGTGAACATGAAGTGACATCCACCCTTTCCATCACATGCAAGGAAGTAAGGCACACGGGCCAGCAATCAAAGTCTGAGATAAGAACATGACTGCCAGATACCCTGCTGAGCTTAACAAAGCACTTCTTAATCCAGAATTTAAATATATTAGGAAGCAAATAATTGCTCCCCTTTCCCAGATTTGCCTTTTAGCATAGAAGCATCCCCAAATTCAGGAGTACTTACCTGAAAGGTCTCCAAAACAGGACCCTCGATTTCACATGATAAAAATGTGTCCAGGCATAGAAAGAACACAGTGGAGCAGGGAGGCTGCCTCTGCCATGGCACTATCTCTACTACAGCTGAGATGCCTATTTCCCTGAAGAAACAACACTGAGATTCTTGAAGAAAGGAGGGAATGTCTGGATTAAACAAAAAAGGAGGACATGTGGGGCCCTACGCAGCAGGAAATGAGTATCTGCAAGCATTCAGTAAGTAAAAGGAACCAGGTGCTTCAAGAATTTTTTCACAGGTTTCCCCCAGTGAGAGTTGTCCAGCCTGGCCTAAACTTTGCCTGAGTGGTGCACAGAAACTGAGAGACCACAAAGAAGCTTGATTTGCTCTCTCACCTCATACACCATGCATTCAAGTGAAGAAAGATGTTGCTGTCACCCTACAGCATTGAAACACGTCCTATAGGATCAACTGAAATTGACTGTTTCTAACCACATACCTTGCTGAACATAGGACAGGGGTGGAAACTGCACGTGGCATTTTCTACAGCACAGGCAAACATACTATTAAAGGTTCCACTGCAGAATCACATGCCAACATCAATGCATAGAACAAAAATAATGAGATTAAAAATGAATTTAGGTTTGTGTAAAATAAACAAAAGCAGACTTGCAAAAGGTTGGCACTGTACCTGAATCTCAGTAACTGGGTTTTGCAATCAAACCTGTCAAGCTCAGAAAGACTTACTCTCTAGTTTACATTTCACAAATCCCTTTTACTGGTGACTACAGCTCTCTAGGGGCAATGCTCAACTCCTATTGAGATACTGGCAGGAACTGAAGTGATATATGTATATACATAGTGATTTAAAACCACAAATTGTGCATCTTAGCAAAGCTATGAACCCCAGGGCTACAAGACAGAAAGGATGTTTGCAATATTCACTAGAGATGCAGTAACACTAAGAAAAACATGCCACCACATATGATGCACTTCTGCAGTACTACGAAGCTTTTCATATAAGATGTCAAAGCATTTAATACGAATGACCTAAAAGGCCTGGAAACAATGATGCCCACATGGACAAGCAAAAAGGATGGACATGGACAGCAAAGAAAAGGTCAGTTCTGTTGGTTATATGCTAGAAACTCCTGCACTGCTATAGATATAGGAGCTGCTACATGACCGTATCAGTTCAACTGATATTGACATTGTTTTACAGTTGCATGGATTCCATTAGCTTCAAGACTGTATATATATGGGGCTGGCCCCCAGGAGTTTCATATTGCTATGAAGGCCAGTACATGTTAAATAGTTTTTATACTTAATGAAGTTACTCAGAATGTTATCACTGCATCAAATGCAGCAGGAACAAGCCTTCACATTGAATCTGCCTTTCTCTTGCCCCTTAATAAAAGTAAGCAACTAATGGATCAGACCCAGGGAGTATAAGAGATCATTCCAATAAATACTGCTGAGGAAGAGTTGTATTAATCCAATTCCTACCTTCCTCTGTAGATAAAGAAGATTATTGCTCCAGTTCTTCTTCAGTGGCTGCTGGACCCAGTATGCCAAGGGATCATTAAACACTTCAGAAACAGAGTATAGCAAGCTTGATGCAAATGACTACCCTAGCAAAACAGTATTCTTGTCATCAGCTGTGTTTCACTGAGCTATCACAATAAACACGCTGCTCACTAAAAAGGCTCTCTGATGAGGCAGGCAGATTGTGGCTCCAACAGTCTTACCTAGAACCTTTCAGAAAATCCTGCTCATTACTCATCAGGCACTGCAGTTTCTGAAGGGAGTACTTCTTACAGAAAGCGTGAATCAGAAGGGCAGCTGAAAGACCTTCTGGGTTGGGAGAAGCCCCCGTATTTTCCTTCTTTAAAATGAAAAAGAATGATGAGGTAATTGCTTTGGGCTTCATTTTGCCAGTGAACCTTGAACAGTTTTATGGAGATGTCCAATTGGAAAGTATATAGTAGCAAGAATAGGATCACTTCAGGTAAGGCAAACATTTAGATTTGTTACCACAGTATAATGTGCATCAAGTTTACAGCACTGAACTAGCTACAAGTGAAGCCTTGCACTCTTAAACGAGATGCACGTTTTCCCATGTCCTAATTGCCACTTTTACCCCTGCCCTCTTTTGTTGTCATTAGTCACTGGAATACATGGCTTCTTTCCAAGCAGAATGCTCTGTCTGCTTCACTGCTCAACTCTCTGTACCAAGTCTGTTAATACTGTTCTGATTTAGCCTCTCCTCTGGGACCTCAGAAAGAACTTAAGTTCAGTTGGACTTGGCCAGATTTCCATCGTTACCTTGGCTTCCTACATGCTGTGCCATAATGTTCCTATCACAAGCGCAGGATGAGTGTGAATCCACTGTCATTTGACATAACGGGACAAAAGAGATAGAATAGCTTTCTTTCAAAAGACTCAACCATTGCTGGATGTGCTCCCAGGATTTCCTGGATATCCTTGCCTCTTTTTTTCATTCTAAGTATGCACTTGTCTCTCCCATATCACTTCAAGTGTTGAAAAGCTGAGGTAAAAGAAAATTACCATGAAGCAATGGTAGTGCCATCCTTGCAGCAGCGGCAGTAAGACTGCAATACTGAAATACTAAGGTATAACATTTTAACATTTAAAAGGCAAAAGGTGCTGGTATTCTTAGGAATGGGAAGTGTTTGGGGTGTAAGCCTGATGAAGAAAAAGCAATCGAGAAGAGAGAAAGAAGAAAGACAGAAAGAAAGAGAGAAACAGAAAGAGAGGAAGAGAGAGAAGGAAGGAGGGAAGAAAGGCAGAGGGGAAGGCAGGCAGGTAGGAAGGAAGGCTTATTAAAAATAATATGATATTCATATCAAGATTAAAATCAAGATCGATACCAAGACTCATGCACCTGGCCACAGCTGATGACTAGTGCAGGACCAGTTTCTGATATCAGGGTGACCAACTGTCCATTTAGCTCCCACCTGGAATCTAAGATAGAGACGCAGAATTTATTCTGTCGTCTTTATCTGCAATGGTGTAAAACAAGTGTGGGGAAGGAAGATAAAACTGAAACCTTGGAAGTATTAATTTCCACGTATGTTAGATTTGTGAACAAGGCCTTGGCTATAACTTTCTCGCTAGAACTCCCAGAAGATAACAAGACATGTGGAATTTATCCTGCAACGTTTCACTTCAAAGCTCTATTATCAGAAGGTTCACATAACTGAAATGCACGGGGTTATTCCTTTCATTTGAGAAAAGATCTTAACCGCACACCAAGCCAACACTGGAGAGATGAAACACATTTCCTGTAGTGCACCAAATCCAAGCACATTCCTTTTATTCCCAATACAGCAGAAGTTGGAGGTCAACAGCAATCACCAGGTTTGGAAAAGCCTGATGACTGACATTAATGTGGGGATTTGTATTTCCAAAGTGATAGAGACCAGTACCTTTCCTTTCCATCTTCATGACAAACAATACCACTGTTCAACAGTGATAAGCCCAGGGAGCAAGGCCCATTATTTGACCAACCACACATAAGGAGCTAGTTAATGACTTTGGTTGGGCTAGCCTAGAAAGGCTTCCAGAATATCTCTATTCCAGTTTTGCAGAAAACTAGTGGATCCACTAGTTAAGCACCTTAATGCTGTGGCATGGTTCAGGAAAAGCAGAGAACCAGACTCTCACACGGTGTGAGCTGAAGGAAGTCACCTTTCTCAAACAGTCTTGAAAGCTCCACCAAACTAAGGATTGTGAGACAGCACTGAGCTTTAAGCTGTGACTGCATGGGAAAAAAGCCCTTGAGAATGAGGACTGTGAAAGGCTCCCCACCCCTATGAGTAACTGTAACTATTATTTCTTTTGTCTCCTATAAAAGGTTGAAAAAGCCTGGCACCACATTACAAAGATAGACTGAAAACATGTGCTGACTTGGCATCTAGTTGTGTCATACACATTTTAAGCCACAACAATGCAAACACAGGAAAAATTTGGATACTACTCAGCAGTAAGAGGGAACATTGCCAGATCAATTAGTGCCCTCATAATAATGAATCAGGACAGCTCACTGAGAGAAGCATGTCTTATTTATGGAACCCTTCTATAATAATCCAACATGAGGTACCACACTGAATCCACTATACTATTAAATACAACATGTACTTCATAAATCATGCTATACTATTCATTTAGACATATACGCCCGTACAAATTTACTTAAATCAATGTATATATTCACTTAGGAATCAGCTTACAGTAATCTTTTTTTTTGTGGGGGACTACACAATTAGTCCTCGATCTCTCTCAAAAGCATTGCATCCCAAGGTAGAAGCTAACATTTCAATCCCTGTCAAAAAATGAACAGGAAACATTTTTTCCTTTTCAAAGGACACCTGATGAGAATCTGTTAGCTCTCCTTGGATGTTTTGTATAAAGTCCTTGTATTTCAGTCCTTTCAGGAGGAACCCTGTGATACAGAATGCAGATTCCTATTTTGACAGTATCACTGAACAATAAGCATTCAGCGCATGTATTTACTATTGCAGCCCAGAACCCCCCACCCCCGCCGTGTACTGGGGTGCATCCCCAGAGTGTGAGTAGCACTGGTTGAGGGAGGACACCCTCCCCCTGCAGTCTGTGTCCAGCTGTGAGGCAACAACACAAGAGGGACGTGGAGCTGTTGGAGCAAATCCAGAGGAGGCCATGGAGATGTTGTGGAGGCTGGAGCAGCTCTGCTCTGGAGCCAGGATGAGAGAGCTGGGCTGGTTCAGCCTGGAGAAGAGAAGGCTCCTGAAGGGCAGACCTTAGAGCAGCTCCAGTGCCTAA